>JAPDSC010084118.1:0-16192 GCA_026290005.1 Latrodectus geometricus | reverse complement strand
ATATATATATATATATATATATATATATATATATATATATATATATAATGTAAGCATCTAATGTTAAGTTTTCAATGGTATTTAATTCTTATTATTTAAAGAATATTACAAATAATTCTTTCTTAATAAGAATATTGTAAAATTTAACTTCCTATGCATGCTAGTTTTCAAATAATCACACAGTAATTGTCTTTTTTTTATAATGAAATAAATTCTACTCGGTAAAAACTAAATGAAATATATTAACTTTAAAATTTTGAAGGGTTTTATCAAATTATCTATAAATATTTTTTCGGATGAAATATTTTACCTGGTATTAAACTAAAAATTGTATCCAGCTATCGTATACTATAAAAATTCATTCAAAGTTCATTAAAAGTTTTAAATACATTTTAATTATTTAACACAATTTTTTATTTGAACATATGATAAATCATCATGAAAAAAATTGCAACTAATCAAACTTATTTAAAAATGCATTTTAAATAAATAAAAGAGACTTCCTATAACTTGATCAGATTTATCCTTGCTAATAATAGATGTCTACTCATTATTCAGTTCAATACAAACATTTTCTATTTAAAAAAAATTAATGTTCAATGAAATTAACTTTTTATAGAAAAATAGATGTTTGATCATTACGGTACTGATAAGGAATAAATAAATCATGAACAACTTTTTAAAAAATTTTTGACGTCTGAATTCTAAGCAAAATAAAATAAATATTCATGAAAATTACAGGCTATGAACTATACACAAAACTACAATTAAATTAAGGTAATGCATAAAATTTAAAATATTTAGGAAAATAAAAAGTTAAGGAAATGAGACATTAAGTATATGGCAAAAATAAAGGAAACAGATAATCAAGAAATAATTATTGTACACTAAAATGAATGCCTGTTATTGTTGTGTGAAGCAAGTAATACATAATAGAAATGACTAAAAGTAATTTTACATAAAATAAGAATATCACATATTGCTCAAGGAAAAATAATGTAACTGCTCTTAATAATAAATACAACATATTGCAGTTTTAGTAATAAATAGAAATTGCAATAGCTGAAGAAAAATTCTAAGTACCATTCCACCAGACTAAACTTAATGACACATAAATTAATAAGCAAGTAAATATATACAATGATTAAAATTTTTCTAATAAGGTTATTTTCCAAATTTTATTAAAATGGTAACATAAAAACATTTGAATATGAGAATTTATTAAACAAAAATTGGAAATAGAAGTATCTTATTTATTGACAAGTTTGAGAATCTTTTAACTAATATCTTTTATTATCAGCTAATCAAAATATCTGAAAAAAAACTAAAGTAATATAAAAAAGAAATAAATAAAGTATACAATTGAATGCAAAGAAAGAGAAATCAATAAAATATGATAACAACATAGTAACTTACAAAACAGTAGATAAATTAGATAAAATTTTTTATAATTATGATGAACAAAACTAAATTCAGTGATCATTAAAATAAAAAATATGGACAGTAAAATACACAACAGAAACTGATAAATATAAAATTAAACTAATTGCTGTTTAATTGCATTTGTCAAATTTAAATAATTTTAATCAATAATTATCCATTTTAATTATTCATAAAAATCCCCAAAAATTTTAACAGAATTAAAATGTAAAACAGACAGTTTTAAAATATTAAAATAAATTTCTAGCAATTGTGAGTTCGATTTTAATGCTACAATCAAGACAATCATGTTAATATAAAACTACTTAAGACCCTACTTGATATAAACAGCTATCTATATTTATAACATTTTACATAGAAAAGGTGTTTTAGAAGTTCAGTCAGATTGTATACCATTAGTTCAAAAGGTAAAAACAAATTTTACCTTTTTAAAAATAAGCTTTCAGAAAGTTAATACAAGACAGATCTAATTTTGTATTCATTTTTGTTTATAAATACTTCACTCAAACCAAAAACTTCTTGAAGAAGTAAATTATTTCAACTGGAAACTGTTCCATGTAATCGCTCAGTTTGTGATTTTAATTCAAATAAATTCTCTTGAATTTCATCAGTAATGATTTTTCTTTTCTCTCTCTGAAAAATAAGAAGCAAATGTAATTAAGGAGAAAATAAATTGATGACCAAAGGTATATTTACAGAAATACTTTTATAGTATTTGGAAATACTTTTTGTAGCATCTTTCTTTATATTATTTTGAAATGTTTGAATGTTTTATCATTTTCAAAAATAAATAATGCTTCTAACAAGAGATAATCTATAATAAATTGTGGAAAAATCTATTCTTAATTAAATTTAGACTTAAATATTAAATCTATGACGATTTTAAAAAAACAAAAAACAATTTCAAATAAGCTAATAAAGAAAGTAAAATTTTAATATTTTATAATGTGCTTTCAATTATAATAGTATTATAAATATGATATATTAATTGATAATATAAATATCATACCCAAATTATTGATTAAAAAATATTTGAAATAATTTAAGTATTTTGAAATTACTCTCATATTTGTTTAAATTAATTTTTACATTTTCTTGATTATTTATAATGCAACTATAACAAAAAAATTATTACAAAATTAAAAAAAAACACAAAAAGATCAATGTTTCCTTTATTTCAATTATGATTTTCATGATGTTATACATTGTTTCAAGACACATAAAGGCACTGTGTATATTGTATATCTTGTCACTAATTTATTCAGAAAAGAAAAATACAAATGATTACCAAAGTCTCTATTGGATTCAGCTTACTTATGTAAGAATTACTATTTAATTAGACACTGTTTTTTTATGTAAATAACACAAGAAATAATTTGTCATGGCAATTAAAACTTTGGAATTTTTATTAGACTGATATAAGGGAATATTGAGACAATTTTAATTACTGTGCCAGAGTATGATTTATTACATTAAATGTAACAATATGGCCAATTGAAGGATATTACTCATTAGACCCTTCACTCAAATATTAAGAATAAGCAATTAATATAAATGTAAATAAAAGAAGTTTATGAAAAAATCTTAAAGCCATAAACTTCATACTCTTACCCAAATATACTATTTCACCCATTTTATTTAAGGTAAATATTAATAACACAATGTAAGTTATTCTAATGCCATTTTAAATAGTACCAGAAATTATGTTGTGTTAAAATTTAACTTTATGATTTTTCATAAAAATACGATTTGTGATGCAGAACCAGTCCTGTAGAATAGTTCTTTTTCATTTTGCTGTCCCAAAAATGTGTCTTAGATAAATATGCAATATCCCAAGATTATAAAGTTTCACAATAAATATATACTAAAACAGTTTTTTATAAAAATACCTATTAACATACATTTTTGATTTGGTTCATTCAAATTTAGTTATTTAATTTGGAATTAATTTTTTTCAACTAGGGATGATTCTAAATCACCATCTATTTTCATCTTCCAAAAAATTATTATAATCTTTTACTTTTGTTAATACAACATATTATATGCCTTTGTGAAAAATTTTCTTGTGGAAAGAAAAAAACTGGCAAATTCTGTTCAGTTTTACTTATTTTATTTGTTTATTTTTTTAATTCAACTTAAAATTCAGTGATAATTGGTTTTAATAAAAAAAGAAAATGCTTTCCAGGCTAACCAATTTATTTTTATTTATGAAGCTTGCAATAAAATATATATTAAAAAACTTTCAAAGAATATTTTTCCAGATAAAATTCTGAAAAAAAAATTTTTTAACTACGATAAATGATCTAAATGTGACTATATCAAAAATTCATATCCTTTTTACATGCTAAATTTCTAAGTTCTTTAATGTTACCACGTAAAATATTATTCACAACCTTTAAAATATCACATTATCAACAAATAAATTATGAAAAATAAATCAATTTAAAGGATATATTATTAATTTAAATTCTGTTTATCTTTACTCCAAAGTTTAAGCTTAAAGTATCTTTTGACAAACATCCATTATCTTTCATGTGACAGCTAATAGGAAAGGAATATAAAAATTTTAATACTTTTAGAAGTATTACTGACTTACAAAATCCAAGCTTGAAATGAGAATTGACCCATGACAAGTTGAACTAAAGGGCAAAACACTAACCATTCTGCTATTAGCTTGGCTTTATGTACAAAAGGGTACTATAAAAGCTTTGTAAGACTATTTAACAAATACTCGGGAGATTATAGGTTACAACATATTCAAAACATGTCCAAGCTTGTATAATATCTGCGACAACACAACTGTAGACTCAGTTGTTTATTATCAATGATAGTTCTAAGTGTAGAGAACTGCATCATGGTTGCATAGTGAAATAAGGACAGTTTGGAGGTACAATTTTATTGATGGTTTAAGCATAGATCAGTGTAGAAGAAATGAAATTTTCACTGAATAATGATTGTGCACATTGTACAACAATATTACAGTGGTACAGGGAATTCAAAAAGGGAAATTTAACTCTGGATGTGCAGAGATAGAAGTAAGACCATGAATGTCAGTAATAAAAGAAAATATTTCTGTCTAAGAAAATGGTAGACCAAGATTGGTAAGTGACACATCAGCAGATAGAATAGACCTTACACTTTCATAAACCAATAATTCATTTAGATATAAAGAAAACTTGTCTCTGGATTCTGCATAGTCTGATGGAAGAGCAGATAACATGTTGTGTGACTTGATGTCAAAAGATGCTGAAAATATTTGCTAAAGAACAATCTCATTATATTAACAGCATTGTGGTAGGTGACGAGACTTGGATGTTTTATTACAATGTGCCATCAAAGCTCATAACAAGGTTTGGATGTTGGTAATGAGAACATACTTGTAGGTGTCAGAAAATTTCTATTTAGGAAAGGAGGATATTTGCAATTTTCAAAACCAATTGAAATAAACAATATGTCATTTTGGACATACAAAAGAGAGTCACAACTAAGAATTACAATGAAAAATGCATGCCTAAAGTTTCTTCACCATTACAATGCTCCAGCACACTTTGCCAGATTGCACTGAATATTTGAGCACAATTGGAGAGAAACTTTTTGAACACTCACTTATAGTCTAGAACTTTCTCCATGTTACTTCACTTTCTTTCCACGTGTAATAATGAAGCTAAAAAGGAAACAATTTGACAATGACTAGAACTTTCTGGGGGCTCGGGACAAATAAGCCTCTTGTTCAGATAAAACTAGGCAAAACAGATTTAAGGACTAGTTTTAGCAAAGGGAGAAGTGTATACATGATGGAAATTGTTTTGAAAGAATTCAATAAATAAATTTGTATTGAAGAACTTTTGTAGCAGTACCACTAACAAATTTGATCATTTCCCTTTTGATCTTCAAAAATAAACATTGAGTGTGTAAGAAAAATTTCTGAACAAACAGATACTTTTCTTAGTAATTGATGTTCACTCTTCACATGAAAACAAATTCAACTAAGACCTATGACTTATAGAGTATTCTAAATCAGCGTTTCCCAACCTTTTTTGGCCAAGGCACACTTGTCGCGGGGAAAAAAATCACGAGGCACACCACCATTAGAAAATGTTAAAAAATTAACTCTGTGCCTATATTGACTATAATAAAGTAATTCTCTTGAATAGGAATCAAATAAGCACAAAGAACGTATTTTTTAATTACTTTATTATGAAATATTAAGTAAACAGAATAGTGAAAAATTATAAAATACTTTCAGTGTGAAACCTGGGCCTGTTTGGCTGAACACAAAGCTGATATTCTGGCTGGAATCGAAGAAAGACACACACGTAGCTTTTCGTCAAAAGTTCTCAGTCTCTCTCTGTATTTGATTTTCCTAGAAATCATGCTTGAAAAGCTAATATCACACAGATATGTAGTGAAAAAAGGGAGCAATGTCAAAATAGCTTTGTTTGCTAGAAGGGGAACTCTTTGGCAGTATCCAACCAAAAACTATCCAAAAGGTAGATCAGCAAATCTAAGCTGGCAACCACGATTTTGTCTCAGTTCAATTAGTTCCTCCTGCTCCTGTAAAGTCATTTCCTTTCCAACAACTGATGCTGAGCTATAAGGGTCCCTAACCAAGTCAAGACATTCAGTGGTGACTGAAGAGAAATAAAATGACAACATCTCTTCAAGAGTTTTTAAATGCTTAACTATTATCTCACACAGTGCAGCAGTGTGAACAACTTGCCATTGCATGGTGAGTGTGAACATTTCAAGATTGCCATTTTCCACGTGTTGATGCCAGAGTTGCACCTTTGAACGGAATCCATTTATTTTATCTGTACTTGTAAGCAGGTTTTCATTTCGGCCTTGCATTCGGGTGTTCAATTGATTCAGATGATGAAATATATCTGCCAGGTATGCCAGCCTTGCACACCACTCATCACTTGCAAGCTGCTTTGCGAAATCTAACCCCTCACTTGTCAGAAACACTTTAAGTTCCTCCCGCAGCTCATACACACGAACCAAGACCTTGTCACGCGACAACCACCGGACCTCCGTATGAAATAGCAAGGTTTTATGCTTTGTTCCCATCTCCTCACACAAAGCTGCAAATATGCGACTTTTCATGGGTCATGACTTTACAATGTTTACCATGCGCACAACATCATCCAACACATGAACTAAGGCTGATGGTAAAGTTTTAGCTACGAGGGCCTCACGGCACACCACGGTGTTTCAGACGGCACACTGGTGTACCGCGGAACAGAGGTTGGGAACCACTGTTCTAAATAATTAACAAATATGCTAGTTGTGGAAACTGAAACAATGAATTTAAGACTAGAGTGCTGAATATATAGCAAACAGGCGTTACACTGATTTATCACCAATTCATCAACAAATTGAACACATTTGACTTAAAAATAATATATTTTATTTAAATAATAAAATTTTATTTTAAATATTTTTAATAAAACCAATTTACTCATTATAAGCCAGTTTTCAACAAGTAACAGAAAAAAAATGCAATGATTTTTATATTTAGTATTCATAAGCAAATCTGTTTTATAATTTAAATAGTTTGATAAAAGCAATGTTAAATGTATAAATTAATGGACATTATTCATTAAAGTTTATGCTATAAGCAATCATATATTCTATGGTTTATATTGTAAAAATGTTAAAGGGTGACACAAATGTGATGAAGTACCTACAATTTGAATAATAGAAATGCAGAACATCAATTTATTATTTTTGACTCCTACTGAAGCACTTTACAGATACTTATAAATAGCAAAAGCACCAAAAATCATCTGTTATACTTTTTTAAAAGTAAATGAAAGCAATATTCTATTTTATTAAGCTAATATCTACACATGTATGACATAATTAAGGTATTAAGGTAATTTTTTAAACCAATTAATATCAGATTAAAACAAAACACTTATTCAAAAAATATATATACCACAAATTATGTTAAACTGTCGTATTTACATTAATCAATATGCAGAGCTGTCCTAGCATGCTATCCAGTAAAGGAAAATTAAATTAATAGTGTTGGTAAATAAAATGTAATTTTGAGCACATACCATTTTTAAGTTTTCCCTTTATAAGTGCAACATGCAAGGTAAATTATTTCAGACGAAGAAAAAGTGCTTTTTAAAGGAAACTATAATATTAGATCATCTAAAATAAAGGTAAAAGTGGTGCACATGCAAATAATAGTGCAGTGAATTAAAAGAGATAACATGCCTTGAAATACTCAGCAAGAATTTTTCCATCACCAACTTCCAGAGCTGGCTTTAAGAAAACAAAATCACAGGCTCAGGCATTGAAAAGAAACAACTCAAAATGTCATTCATAAGAGATTATGAAACATCGAGTAAAATATATTAAACATTTTCATGAAAACTAGCAAACATAGAAATATTTCATAAACACATTAAATGTAAGAATCTAATTAATAAAAAAATACACATTACAATAATATAATACTCAATACATTAGGAAACTGAAAAACACTAAAAAAGTTTATCATAAAATTTAGTTTTCTTTCCATGTACACATTTCTTTAATTTACATTCAAATTAAAGGAAGACAATTATTTAAAAAATGCATCAATAAAAACTTTAGACTAATACTTAAAAATTGTACTTAACATGTATGAAAATTTGTGATGATAAAATGGTCACAAAAAATGAATAATATTTTCCCAACTTAAAAAGAGTAGTTTAGCAAAATTGAGTAGTTAATGAACAATGTTAGAAAAAATATGGCAGTTATAAAACCAAGAACTATAAAATTAAACAAAAGCAATAATAAACATCACGAATAAAATATTTTTAATATTTAATTACTTATTAATCTATATCTTTTTAAAAATAATTAAAAATGATAAGGCAAACTTTAAATTTTAGTACGTTTAAACAGCATTTATTTAAAAAATTGAAAAAAGTATAAATAACATTATAAAGTAATAAATCTTTTTTACAACTATTTAACTTAAATATTTATACAATTATTAGAAATTATTATTGGAATAATCTCTTTTAAGTTCTATGTTAACGCATAGTTTACATTTTTTAATGTATATTTTCATTTTTGTATTTGAATTGAAAATTTCTGGATAAAAAAGTATGCAACAAATAGAGATTTAATTGTGAAAAACTACAACACATCAAAAAGTATACAACACATATGGATTTTTTTTTTTTTTTTTTATACTACATTAGTTTGTGGTAAGCTACAATACATGAAAATATATTCTTTTTTAAATTAGACAATTTTAATCATTCAAAATGAATCCTTCATTGCTGCTGCTAATTTGTAATGTAACTAATCATCTTTTTTCCCCTTTCTTTCCTCCATTTTTATTGGTTCCGGAATTTCATTTATGCAGAAATAATTTCATGTTTTAGTTCCATCCGAATTTTTTTTTATTGGTTTATTTCATAAATTTGATAAATAATTTTTTTTTAATTTGATATATTTCATTATTACACATAATGCAAAATTAAAACATAATTATGCATCATGCAAATTTTCAAATTATCATATTTTGAATTTGTGTGTTTTAAAATGATTTTAAGACAGCTAAATTTTTTAACATAAAAACTAAATATACAAGAAATTAAATTATCTCAATACTTTGAAAATTTGAAACCTGCATAGAAATTGATGAATATTTTTTATTAATTATTCATAGATATTTTCTACTTACCATAATTAAAATTTGCTAAAATAAAGAAAACAATATAATAGAAAAACATAATGTTAACTTCTCTTCCTAATAAAAAAAAATTGGTGTATTGCTAAAATATTTTGTACATGATGCATTTAAAATAAAGAACCATAAAAATTAATGCTCTATATTATTTAAGTCAACTTCAAACACACTGAACATAATGCTATTTGGCTGAACATGTTAACATATCTTTGCAAAAGCATCTCATGAATTTTGTTATCCAATTTTACAATTCCAAAATAAATATCACGTCATTAATTTCTGTTGTGAGCATAACAACATTTACCCAAATATGTTCAATAATAGCAAAACATGTGCTCCAAATATAATCAATAATTAATAAGAGGATTAAAGTGGCCAACTAAAGACAATAAATTTTAAAAAATGTTTCTAGAATCATATAAAGTAACAATTTTTGATGTACATAGAGTAACATTTCTGTTGAAATCGTCTATGCCCATCACTAAATGCATCATCTGCATAGCTGTTTCTAGTCAGAAAAAAGATTATATTAGTTAATATCATTTCCAGATATACTAAGGACACTTACTTATAACAACATACATCTTAAACTTTTGTAGATGTTCTGCAAATCTAAATAAAGATGCTACATCCATATTTCCTTCCTACCTGAACAAACATTTGCCCAATTTATCTAGAAAAGAGTTGATGCTCGTTATTTTGCAAGCCAATGACTATGTTGGTGAATATAAAACAGCTTTATGTGTAGTCACTATGAAAAAATTACTGCAGGCTTTGAATATCCATTCACGTATTGGTCATTGTGCAGCTTATACTTATTGATGCTCAAATATGGAAATCTAGGGCAATATGTGTTTATTATACATATCTTTATAACAACTCCATTGAATAGCTGATGTTTTTATTTCAACAGTCTTTTCTCACATATTCAGTGTCTTTTTTTAATTTTTTTTATATTCACAGTAGGCATTAGTAGTTTAGAAGCACTGAAATCTACATTTTTCAGCCATACAAGTGCAAATTACCAATGTAGTTACATTCAAAGTAATTTGAATGAAATTTGAACACACACAGAAGGATTCCACTGATAATTACCATTATATGGGCAGAAACTTACAATTATTCTAAATAATTGTACTGTTAACATCATCAATATATATTGGTTATTAAAATACATTGGTTATTGCATTTTATTTTATTTATACATGCATGCTCATACCAGTTTTCTTGTCTCTTCAGGTTAAATAGACATGCATATGTGTGTAATTTGGTTTTGGTTGTCACAGTTTTTTTTTTTTTTGGGGGGGGGGGGTACACGAGGACTAATTAGAATGGAACATACACTCGCAGTTTAAATACTCATAGACAAAGTTTAAAGTCAATTAAGACCCATTATATTTACTGAAGCCCAATGAGGGTTTTTAACCCCTGAAATTTGAACTCCACTAACTATTCAGCTGCCTAACTCATGCTTATGTGCTACATTCACCAGTTCTTTCTATAAATGTGTTCTATAGTTTTAAATTTTGTATATTTAAATAAACAATTATATTTTCATCCATATTAACAAATATTAAATTTAATTTGATACCATTTCCAGGAAATAAAATCGACTGAATTACAAAATATATCTGAAATAAATATTTAATATTTTTTGAATTCTTATGATCAAAACTATAAATTTAGAAAATAAAAAAATTGCATAAATTAAACAAAGTCATTGTTATTAACATTATGTGAATAGTATTAATAATTTTAAAAATACTTTTTATTTATTTATTCTTAATGGACTATTTCCAAATAAAAAGCACGTTTCTGACAAAATTTTTTAATCAAGACTTATTTAAGTCAAAATTAACTTTCATAAACTTACTGCACTTTTTGACTTTATGCTTTCTCTCAAAGGGCTTAAGTCCATAGGATTTCCAATAAGAATAGTTACTTTCTAAAAATAAAATTATTAACTTTACTAAAAATTATAATTAAGAACAACATTTGAATAATCTACAATTATAATCAATGATGCAAGAGAAAATTTCAAAATGTTATGATTACAATGAAGCATTTACTAGCAAATGTAAAATATACAAAAATTCAAATTATTATACTATTATTTTAAAAAATATACATATTTTGAAAAAATAATGAACACACATTCAATAATTTTATCTTGAAAATATTAGGAAAAATTTTTTTTAATATTTCACAGCTTTGAAATGCAACAAATACAGATGTCCGTATTGATTACCACAAATAAAAAAATATTGCCAATCATAATTACATTTAAATCTTAAGATAATTATTTATAAAATAAATGAAAATAGTTCTTAACAATAACAAATAAGGATATGTAGTTAAAAAGGACTAAAAAAACTTCTTAATGTGAATTCAGACTTTTCACAGTCACAAAAATACAAATACAAATTCAGTATTTAAGATAAATAAAACTGAAAGCAAAAATACTTTTATTTATTCTAGTAAGAATATAACCTTATTTTTAAAAAGAATTCATGATTAGCACAGATAAAGCAGTATTAAAGCAAATCTGTTAAAATTAAATATTATTAATTTGATAAAGCACACATCAAGGAGTATTAAGTGTTCTCAGACAAATTTTGTTAGTTTCAAAATTTTATAAATAATACTGAAATTGTACAAATTAAACAAATATTTGTGAAACAAATTAAATATGATTAAAAATTAAAATTAATTTCATGAGAAAAATTGATTATAATTTACATGCATAAAATTTGGTGATTCTACGATTATTAAGGTCTACTTCTTGATCTCAATAATGAAGATTATATTACTCATTAAATGTTTACTATAATCTCTTTTGTAAAATAAACAAATTTCTAATTCTCATTAAATTAACTTCTGGCCCTTTTTCAAGAAGTTCTGAGAAATTTTTAAGGAGATATTCCACAGCAGATTAAAATTCTGAATTTTAACTCCAATCATAAATTTTTTATAAAATCTTAAATAATCTATGGTTTCAGATTTTAAATATTTAATACCTTTATTTTTAATAAAGAATTATTTTTATTTAAAAAGAAATTTTTTTTTTAACTAAAGTACTAGCAGTAGATACAACCTGAACAAATGGTGCAAATAAAAACTGTTACACACACAGATAGGTTGAGTTAATTCAATATATTGCCACACAGAACAAATTATAAATTGTGTAAATAGTGTCTTAAAATTTACTAAATTACAATATTTAAAGACAGGAATATAGCAAAAATATCAATTAGAGAAATATACCATTTTTATTTCCAAAACCCTTTTTTTACTGAATTAAAGCAAAATTTATCAATGTATGAAATATCTGTAAAGAATTTTGAATCCTTTGGCATAGCATATTAAACCATGTTAAAATTCAAATGCAATGTACTTTCAAAAAGGACAAAAATTGTGTGATCATGATTTCCAAGCCAAAATGAATTTGCAATACTGTAAATGACAAACAAACAATTAAAAATGAATCAATCTGTTAATAAATGTTATAAAGAGTTATTTTAATTTGTGCATATTTTTACACAAAATTCCTTGCTATTATATTTATGTTCATTAAGAATTTAATTTTTGTCACTCAATAAAAGATTAAGTCATATAAAAAGTTTTTGCACACAAATTTTAGAATTTTGTCAGTGCTAAACATAATTAATGCCTTGGGGATTCAAATTGGGCAGTTTCTGTTTACATTTGAATTCAAATTTGTAAGAGTATAATATGAAATTTCAGTGATAATAATGTGTATAATACAAGTAACCCGATATTTTTTGTAAAAATAATTTTCAATATGTTCTAAAGCAAATAGCAATGATTAAAAATTTAAACTATTTAATATAAAACAAAAATAAAATTACATTTTTTAATTGACAAAATATGAGCAAAAATATGAGCAATGTTATAAAACAAATTTAAAAATTAGCTTTGTCAATCATTGAACAAATATTTGCTTTAATGTAAAAATATTAAAAATTAATTAAAGTTTAAATTTCAAAAAATTAAATACCACATATTTTAAATATAGAACAAATAGAAGAGCTATTGCCTTCTCTTTCATTCATTAAAATTTATATAAAATAATCTTCCAAGTATTCAAAATTGCAATAATAATCCATATTTAAAAGGGCATAAAATATCAATAAACATATTAATGGAAATATCTAATACAAGACATATTTTTAACAATATTGATTACATTGCAAAAAAATAGTAAAACTAAAATATTTAAATATAAACCTTCAAATTTTAAACTTAGTTAATATTATCAAACATAATATGATTAACTATTTTCAATTTCATAAGATATTCATTTTGCTTTTGATAAATGATTGTAGTTGTGATTCATAGTAATGATTGATTATTGAATACTTTCAATCTTTAAAAAAAGGATAGATATATTTCTATTAATCCCTCATTGCAATTGTAATTTGAGACTATCATTAAACTAAGTTAATAATTTTTATAGAAATGACAAATATAAGTACTTACATACTAGTGTTACCACAGCTTTTTACGCTGAGTGAATTTCTAAGAAATTTATTTATAATTAAAAAATTTCTTTTCCTAATTATAAGTAAACTTCTCATAATTAGTAAAAGAAATTCTCTAACTATAGATTAAGTGCTAATTCTACTTAAGGTTTGGTGTGAAATCAGCTGAGTGATGCTAATACATAAGTACCCAAATATATATGTTATGTTAAACATACCTGTCCAATTTTTGGTCTATAAGGCTCAACATTTGGTAAAACGCTATCCATTCCTACAAATTGACAAATGAATTATTAAAATTTATGTATAAATATACTGCTAAATTTATTTTAGATATATTACACTCAGATTTAATAGATATCCATAATATTTTACCTAAATGCCAAAATGGAATAACAATGGGACATACTTTACACTCTGAAATCAGACGTCCTATTCCTAAAAAACAACAAAAATGAAAATTTTACTTTAGGTTGAATGAATTTAAATAAATATTTTAAATTTATGAAATTTATTTGTGTTGATGAAAATTTACTAATAAAGAACTTTATTTTAAAAAATGTTACTTCAGATTAAAAATTATATTATTCTTGATAAAGATTACAAAACTGAATGATTGATGCATAACATACAATTGAAAACAGCAAAATTGTTAAATAAAAAGAACAAAAATTTCATCTGCTAAATATTGTTCAAAATAATACCAAGTTTAATTATAGCAAAATATGATTTATAATGTTATAAATTTAATATTTCATTATAGAATCATTTCAATTAAGTAATAAAAAATAATATAAGAGAATGAGTAATAAACAATACTTTTTAATTAATTAAAAACCAAAATTATACAGAAAAAAAGTTTAATGTGTGAAAATTTAATGATTATGTGATATGATAAAAATAATGTGAAAATGTAATTTCATTTAATGTGAAAAATATAACTTCACATAAAATAAATTAGATTTTTGAATCTATATGAAAATTTTATAATTTGAATTTTATAAAATGTAACATTATTCAAATGCAAAACTTCTCTTCGTAAGAAACAAATAAAAAAAAATTAATAAAAAGAGAGAGAGAGAGAGAGAAAAATCACTTACAATATAAAATATTATTTCTATGATAACTTTCTTGAATGAATCATTGAATTTCATTACTATAAAATAAGAATAGAGAAAAATCTCCAATTTTTGCTGTAAGTCATACAACTTACCCCATTTTAAGCGGATGAACTCATTTTTTGCCATATTGACTTTTCCTTCAGGGAAGAAGTGGACCCATGCACCAGCATTTAATCGTTCTAAGCAAAAATCCATGCCTTTCTGGTAAACTCCAGCTCCTCTGATAACAGGAAAAGTCTTACCCAAAGCAAAAAATTGTGCATGCCAATCATTGGTAAAACAAATATCATGAGCAGCAGCAGTCCATCTCATAATTCTAGAATTTAAAACATGTCTCCAGTCTAAAATACCTATTAGATTAAATATTTTATTTCATTAAACACTGAATTGTTAAGAAGCAATAAAATATTTTAAGCTAATATGCAAAATCTGAGAATTATATTGGCAATGAATAAAGAAAACTAAATAATAAATAAATAAATATAAATCACTTCTATTAGAAAAACAGTAAAATTTCAAGAAAATAATAAGATTTTTGAGAAAATATAGAATTTCTGTAGATTTAGTCTGTGAAATGGAATGCATAAGAAAAATAAAAGTTAATAATGCAAAATTCTAATAAAAAATTAAACACAAAAGGAATTGCATTATCTTTAATTCAGATATTAATTAATGGTTATTATTAAATTAATTACGCTAAATGACATAGATCTTTTTTAATTCCTAAGTTTACTTGAATTTGAAATTAAAGAAAAGTTTTCTTGATTCTAAACTTGGGGTTATAAGATTCTCAAGAAACAAATTTCAGGAATTTCAAGTTTTCTAGGAGTAACATTAAATTTTTCCCAAATTTGCTAATATATACAAGTTGAATAAATATTATTACAAGTTGAATAAATATATATTTCTCTGCTCAATATTTTTGACCAAATAGAAAAAAGTTATGAATACAGATTTTTCAATACAAATTTTTTAATGATGATAGTGATAAATATTTGTAAAAATTAACATGAATATTTTTGGTTTAAAGTATATTTAAAATAAATGATTACTTTATAAGCATTAAATAAATCTACAGCTACAACAAAAGCTATTTCATTTGAGTATTCAAAATTCTATACATTAATTATTTTAGTATTAAATATAAAAGGAAATATTCTTAATTTTTAAATTTGTATATATGACTCCTTTGTATTAATTTATACACATCAATAATGTATAAAAATAATTTCTATCATATTCAAACAAAACTGAGTTAGCAAATAAGAAAACTAAACAAAAAGGATTATTAATAAATCAGTTTAAATCATTTTTTTTATTTTCTTGATTAATTTAATTTAATAAAAAAGTAATTTTATATATATATATATATATATATATATATATATATATATAAATTAATTTTATTATCCTTTTATTTAGCCCTTCCT
>JAPDSC010084115.1:0-11985 GCA_026290005.1 Latrodectus geometricus | reverse complement strand
TTTTTTTTTGTAATCGCCCTCTAGTGGCGATTTTACATTTCTCACATTCGGCCAGACTGACCTTACAATTGTCCTCAATTGGTAATTTAAAATTTAAACTTATTTACTAATAATACAAATTTCTTTAACATAAGCAATAAAACGTAACTAAACAACATAATGAGAGAGATATAAAACAGTTAATACCAGATTAATTCAAGTTAATAACTATATTGACATTAGAGAAATGATCATTATTTTTCATTTACATAAACAAATATTATATTATCATTAACAATAAATTTACATTTTCCACTAAAGTAGAAAAATTATCATATAAAGTTTTTTAAAAAATATGTGTTAAACGTATATAATAATACCAACTAATTTTTACTATTAATAAACATTCTGAATACGTACAAAATAATAATAATACAATCTTATTTTTCATTTGTAATTCTTAATTAATACAATTCTTAATTCCAACGCAATTTTTTTTTTTGACAGATGTTTACAATAAAATAAATGAACTCAAAAACATAATAACGTATTCACAAAACAAATTTTAACCAGCTTTCACACACATACTATTTGATAAATTTTTCAGTATACAATAAATCATCTTTGAATTTATTTTTAAAGTGAATAGTCTATTATAGAGTTCATTGTCCTTTAATTTCGAAGTTTAAAAAAAATAAAAATTGGAATGATCTTACCATTTAGGATTCCTCATTCACCTTTAGTCCTTACGTGTAGATCTATATGGATTGCGTCTAGGACTGTTTAGAGAATAATTGTCATCACTATCGGCACTATCGACATCACTGTCTTCATCCGAATCCGGTTCATTTATCCATGGTTTCAGTTGACTAATATGAGCTGTTGTTACGTAGAAGTGGCCTTTTCTTTTTTCTTCCAGCTGAGTCACTCGGTAGATATCGTTCGGCAATACCTCGGTAACAATAAGGGGGCCTCGATATTTAAATTGTGTCTTCGTAGGTTGGCCTGTAGATTGCGGAGATCTTTTCATCACGACAATCTCTCCTCGTTCAAACGTCATAGCTCTACATCTCTTTTTATCGTAATACTGCTTCATTTTTTGTTGACTTTCTTCAATTTGTCTTCGAGATTCTTCCTGCAGTATAGATGGATCTTTCCAAATCTGAGCTTCTTCATCGGCTAACTTTCTCAAAATTCCATCATTGAATCGTGGAGAATAACCATGGAGCATTTCAAATGGTGTCTTGTTTGTTGATTTGTTGACAAAATTGTTCAAGTTTCTCTCAACTTCTTGTATTTTAGCATCCCAATCTTTATGATCTTGATTTTCCATACCCGTTGTTATGGTAGACAATATGGTTCTATTAACTCTTTCAACCATACCATTTGCACAGGGTCGCTTTGTACAATTGAGTGTATGATGAATTCCATTTTCAGTACAATATTGTTGAAACAGATGTGAAGTGAAACAAGTTCCTCGGTCCGTAATTATTTTCTCAGGTAGACCATAAGTATTTACAAACGTTTTCAGAGCCTTCAGCACATGTGACGTAGATGTACTCTTCACTGGAGTCAATTGGACAAATCTTGTGAAATTATCTATCATGACTAAAAGTTCTTGGTTACCTTTAGAACTCTTAACAAAAGGTCCCAAATGATCCATATGTATAATTGCAAAAGGTCTTTGGCCAGGTTTAATTGGATTCAACAAACCATGTTGTTTTCCTGCCGGCGTTTTGTTCATTAAACATTCAAAGCATTTCGAAATGTGTCTTCGTACATAACGTTTCATGTAAGGAAACCAATACAATTCTTTTATCTTATTTACAGTTCTATCAGCAGAAAAATGTCCCATAAGATCATGAAATTTAATAACTGTACTTTTCCTCATATTCTTTGGTATAACATAGAGAAATTTTTCTTTTCCGTTTTCATTTATGAATCTAAATAATCTGTTTCTTTTGAAGACGTAATTTCTTATAAGCTGTTTTTCTTCTTTTGTTCTATCCTGGTCTTTTTTCTTAAATATTTCTATCAATTTTCGTATTTCTGGATCAGCTTGTTGTATCATTAATATTTGCTCATCTTCACTCAGAGTCAAACAAACTTCTAATTTATCCTCTATGATGGATGTTAATGTATCTTCTGGTTCCAAAACTGGAGCTCTGCTCATTGCATCAACATGAGTCATTTTCTTTCCAGCTCTATGTACTATTTCAAAATCAAATTCTTGTATCAAATTACACCATCTTGCAATCTGAGGATTGCTTGTTTTCTTTGAATTCATGTACATTAATGCTTGACAATCTGTCACTATTTCGAATTTAATGCCTAATAAATACTGTCTTAATCTTTCAAGAGTCCACACAATAGCCA
The DNA here is from genome assembly GCA_026290005.1 of Latrodectus geometricus. Classification (NCBI taxonomy): domain Eukaryota; kingdom Metazoa; phylum Arthropoda; class Arachnida; order Araneae; family Theridiidae; genus Latrodectus; species Latrodectus geometricus. Next base: position 9,630 of record JAPDSC010084115.1, on the reverse strand, counting down.
TCAATTCGAGCTTGCTTGAATGATATTTCTTTTCAATTTCAGTTGTCTTTTTGCTAACACAATAAACCAACCGCCATTTATTGTTCGATCCTTGTTGTAGAAGCATGCCTGCTAAGCCACTAGAACTTGCATCGCAATGTACTTCCGTTTTAGCTTTAGGGTCATAATGAGCTAACACAGGTTGCTCTGTAAGGCTATTTTTCAGAAATTGAAATGACTGTTCTTGCTCTTCTTCCCACTTGAAAGATTCTTCTTTTTGCAAGAGTCGTGAGAGAGGTTCTGCTTTTTGAGCATATCTTTCCACAAATCTCCGAAAATAACCAGTTAAACCTAAAAATCTACGAATATCATGAATATTCTTAGGAGTTGGAAATTCTTTTATTGATTTTACTTTTCTCATTCCTGGTTTTATTCCTTCTCCATTAACAATAAATCCTAAAAAGTCTACTTCCTTTTTACCAAATTCACATTTTGATAATTTTAATGTCAAATTAGCAGATCTAAGTCTCTCAAAAACCTCTTTTATTCGTCCAATCATATCAGTCCAATTTTTAGCTGGTATCAGAATATCATCTAAATAGCACAAAACTTTCTTATTTAACAATGGTCCCAATACTTGATACATTAATCTCTGAAATTCTGAAGGTGCATTTGTCAAACCGAAAATCATACGTTCAAACTGACCTGTTTCATCTGGGGTAATAAAAGCAGTTTTTAACTTAGCTTCCTCTGTTAATGGTATTTGTAAATAACCATGAGCTAAATCTAATGTCGTGAAAATATTACATTCACCAAGACATTCTAATAAATCATCAATTCTGGGTAAAGGGAATTTATCTTTAATTGTTTGATTATTTAATTTTCTGTAATCTACTACAAGTCTATCCTCTCCAGTTTTTTTTCGAACTAACAATACTGGGCTGGCATAAGGTGATCTTGTTTCGGAAACAATTTTGTTTTCTTTCCACTCCTTAACAATATTCTTAATAGAATTTCTCTCAGCTGCATTTGTTTTATAGGGACGTAAACAAACTGGTTTACTTCCTGGAACTTCATTTATTTCCATCTTGGTTAACGTAGTACAACCTAATTCATTAATATTCAATGCAAAACAATCTCTATAATCATTAATTAATTTCACAATTTCTAACTTTTTATCATAAGAAATAGTTTTATCAAAGTTAATATCATCTATTTTAATTGCGCATTTATGTTTATTTACAGTGTATATTGCATCTTCAGTTACATTGCAAAAATTATTAAATGGAATAATGTATTCAGATTTTAAATTCCAATTTTGCGAAATATCGGTTACCCTGTTCAGACATTGGTTTTCTTTTAACTTAATGTCACAAGAGCCATTATTCATAATAGGAATCATCGTTTTACCATTTCTAATTTCAAAAACAGAATCGAAATTTATTTCTTTTCCTTCTAACAGTACAAGACCGTTTTTCATATCTTCCGTTTTCGCCTGAATAAAATGTACGCAATTTTTTTCTAGTACAAGAGGTTCTTCTGTTTTTAAACTTTATTTGTTGATGTTTTGATTCAACTTCCACTTGAGAAAACGGCATACTATTCGAATACCAGATGTGCAATTTAGAGCCAATTCGGGCGAACGCAATTTCTGTTTTGTCTAAAAAGTCTCTTCCTACAATTAGGTCAAACGCCATAGTATCATCATTCACAATAAATATTTCAAGTGTTGCGCTGACGTCGTCAATTTCTAATTCCACTTGACTTTTCCCAAGAGTGAAAGCAGATGCTGCAGTAGAGCCAAATCCAAACAATTTTCTCCTTAATGGAATTATATTTAATTTTAATTTAACTGCAACTGATTTCTTAATTAAAGAAATGCTCGATCCCGTATCTATTAAACTATTTATCGAATTCTCAGAATTATTTATTTTTGCGTTTTTCATATAAGCATTTAATGGGGATAGATTTTCAACGTTCACAGTCAAACTGTTTTTATCTTTGTTTTTCAAACAATATCGTTGGGTATGTCCAGTTTCACCACATTCTCTACAATTTAAACTTTTTCTTTCTTTTGGACAATCTTTAGAAATATGACCATAATCATTACAGTTAAAACATTTAATGCTACTTTTATCACTGCGAGAGTTAAAATTACTGTTTCGTTTTTCTTTCGAATAAAAACACTCATTTTTCGGATACCTTTTAAACTCGCGGTTTTCTCTTAATTCACCTTTGAAATTTTCATTTTTACACCGCTCATTAAATTTATTTACACTATTATCAAAATAAGATCTTTTCTCAATAAATTTCGGATTTTTGTTTTCAACACAAGACTTTATTCCGACTCTAACATTCTCATATGAATCTAATTTTTCACTTAATTTTTCTGGGTTAGTGAAGTTAGTCCATTCATCTATAAAGTGATTACGAATTGTGGGAGAAACGCTTTTCTTTAATTGTTCCGTAATAATTAAGTCTTTAAGTTCCTCAAAGTTTCTAATTTTAAGACCATCTAACCACTCATTAAAATAATTTCGTAACTCATAAGTAAAATCTTTAAATGTACTTTTAATTGTACGTGAATGTTCATAAAATTTCTGACGAAATCGTTCTGCACTTAATTTGAATCTTTTTAATAAAAGTTCTTTGATGTAATAGTAATCATTTGCCTTATCGTCCGGTTCACGGGCAATACACTGAATTATTTCGTATGGTAAAAGTCCTAGAAGATGAAAAACCCAATGAGCTTCATCTAAACCTATTCGCCGTGCTTGCCTTTCAAATAATATAAGATAAAAACTTATATCGCCTTCATTCACATCATATTTTTGCATAAGCTGTTGCAAACTGCAAGAATCACGTCTTTCTGAACTCGAATTATTTGCATTTCCTAAAGAATTTTCATTTTGCAAACGTAACTTTTCTAGCTCAAACTGGCGAGCTGCATTTTCTTCTTGTAAGCGCTCAGACTGTTTTCTATATTCTATAATTCCATCAAATAAAACTTTAACAAATTCTTCCTCGTAATTTTTTGAATTAATAATTATATTCTTTAATTCTATTATTTTACAATCTTGGGGAACGTTTTCTCCCAATTCAGTAGCTAAAGTAATTAAATCTATCTTCTTTCCTTTCGCCAGAAACGAAGCCATGTTAAACAAAGCAGAAATCAAAAGCGTAAATAAAATAAGATCACTCACTGGATTACAGTTGTGTTTTTATCCAATGTTGATGTAACTCGTTGTAGCTTCAATAATCTTTCACCATAAATTCTTGATTATTTCACTCAGAATTAATCCTTATATCCATGAATTCAATAAAGATGGAGCGTATTCCACATTATAATTCACAGCAACATGAATCCGTATCGAAAACGAAAAACCAACGTAAAAACTCTCAAAAAAGGTAAACATAATCCCGCTTCTGAAATGTTAGCTACGTGTATCATCTAAATAAATTTCTTACTGGAATTTCTTCTACACGTAACCATGTCAGGACGTTTTTAAATAGAAAACTGCAATTCAGTAACAAATAACAAAATTTATTATTCAATATGGCGACGCTTCTCCATTCTATGACCGACTCGCTCGGTCCACGTACATCAACTGTCTCGTTTTTTTTGTACTCGGTCCACGTACATCAACTGTCTCGTTTTTTTTTGTAATCGCCCTCTAGTGGCGATTTTACATTTCTCACATTCGGCCAGACTGACCTTACAATTGTCCTCAATTGGTAATTTAAAATTTAAACTTATTTACTAATAATACAAATTTCTTTAACATAAGCAATAAAACGTAACTAAACAACATAATGAGAGAGATATAAAACAGTTAATACCAGATTAATTCAAGTTAATAACTATATTGACATTAGAGAAATGATCATTATTTTTCATTTACATAAACAAATATTATATTATCATTAACAATAAATTTACATTTTCCACTAAAGTAGAAAAATTATCATATAAAGTTTTTTAAAAAATATGTGTTAAACGTATATAATAATACCAACTAATTTTTACTATTAATAAACATTCTGAATACGTACAAAATAATAATAATACAATCTTATTTTTCATTTGTAATTCTTAATTAATACAATTCTTAATTCCAACGCAATTTTTTTTTTTGACAGATGTTTACAATAAAATAAATGAACTCAAAAACATAATAACGTATTCACAAAACAAATTTTAACCAGCTTTCACACACATACTATTTGATAAATTTTTCAGTATACAATAAATCATCTTTGAATTTATTTTTAAAGTGAATAGTCTATTATAGAGTTCATTGTCCTTTAATTTCGAAGTTTAAAAAAAATAAAAATTGGAATGATCTTACCATTTAGGATTCCTCATTCACCTTTAGTCCTTACGTGTAGATCTATATGGATTGCGTCTAGGACTGTTTAGAGAATAATTGTCATCACTATCGGCACTATCGACATCACTGTCTTCATCCGAATCCGGTTCATTTATCCATGGTTTCAGTTGACTAATATGAGCTGTTGTTACGTAGAAGTGGCCTTTTCTTTTTTCTTCCAGCTGAGTCACTCGGTAGATATCGTTCGGCAATACCTCGGTAACAATAAGGGGGCCTCGATATTTAAATTGTGTCTTCGTAGGTTGGCCTGTAGATTGCGGAGATCTTTTCATCACGACAATCTCTCCTCGTTCAAACGTCATAGCTCTACATCTCTTTTTATCGTAATACTGCTTCATTTTTTGTTGACTTTCTTCAATTTGTCTTCGAGATTCTTCCTGCAGTATAGATGGATCTTTCCAAATCTGAGCTTCTTCATCGGCTAACTTTCTCAAAATTCCATCATTGAATCGTGGAGAATAACCATGGAGCATTTCAAATGGTGTCTTGTTTGTTGATTTGTTGACAAAATTGTTCAAGTTTCTCTCAACTTCTTGTATTTTAGCATCCCAATCTTTATGATCTTGATTTTCCATACCCGTTGTTATGGTAGACAATATGGTTCTATTAACTCTTTCAACCATACCATTTGCACAGGGTCGCTTTGTACAATTGAGTGTATGATGAATTCCATTTTCAGTACAATATTGTTGAAACAGATGTGAAGTGAAACAAGTTCCTCGGTCCGTAATTATTTTCTCAGGTAGACCATAAGTATTTACAAACGTTTTCAGAGCCTTCAGCACATGTGACGTAGATGTACTCTTCACTGGAGTCAATTGGACAAATCTTGTGAAATTATCTATCATGACTAAAAGTTCTTGGTTACCTTTAGAACTCTTAACAAAAGGTCCCAAATGATCCATATGTATAATTGCAAAAGGTCTTTGGCCAGGTTTAATTGGATTCAACAAACCATGTTGTTTTCCTGCCGGCGTTTTGTTCATTAAACATTCAAAGCATTTCGAAATGTGTCTTCGTACATAACGTTTCATGTAAGGAAACCAATACAATTCTTTTATCTTATTTACAGTTCTATCAGCAGAAAAATGTCCCATAAGATCATGAAATTTAATAACTGTACTTTTCCTCATATTCTTTGGTATAACATAGAGAAATTTTTCTTTTCCGTTTTCATTTATGAATCTAAATAATCTGTTTCTTTTGAAGACGTAATTTCTTATAAGCTGTTTTTCTTCTTTTGTTCTATCCTGGTCTTTTTTCTTAAATATTTCTATCAATTTTCGTATTTCTGGATCAGCTTGTTGTATCATTAATATTTGCTCATCTTCACTCAGAGTCAAACAAACTTCTAATTTATCCTCTATGATGGATGTTAATGTATCTTCTGGTTCCAAAACTGGAGCTCTGCTCATTGCATCAACATGAGTCATTTTCTTTCCAGCTCTATGTACTATTTCAAAATCAAATTCTTGTATCAAATTACACCATCTTGCAATCTGAGGATTGCTTGTTTTCTTTGAATTCATGTACATTAATGCTTGACAATCTGTCACTATTTCGAATTTAATGCCTAATAAATACTGTCTTAATCTTTCAAGAGTCCACACAATAGCCATCAATTCGAGCTTGCTTGAATGATATTTCTTTTCAATTTCAGTTGTCTTTTTGCTAACACAATAAACCAACCGCCATTTATTGTTCGATCCTTGTTGTAGAAGCATGCCTGCTAAGCCACTAGAACTTGCATCGCAATGTACTTCCGTTTTAGCTTTAGGGTCATAATGAGCTAACACAGGTTGCTCTGTAAGGCTATTTTTCAGAAATTGAAATGACTGTTCTTGCTCTTCTTCCCACTTGAAAGATTCTTCTTTTTGCAAGAGTCGTGAGAGAGGTTCTGCTTTTTGAGCATATCTTTCCACAAATCTCCGAAAATAACCAGTTAAACCTAAAAATCTACGAATATCATGAATATTCTTAGGAGTTGGAAATTCTTTTATTGATTTTACTTTTCTCATTCCTGGTTTTATTCCTTCTCCATTAACAATAAATCCTAAAAAGTCTACTTCCTTTTTACCAAATTCACATTTTGATAATTTTAATGTCAAATTAGCAGATCTAAGTCTCTCAAAAACCTCTTTTATTCGTCCAATCATATCAGTCCAATTTTTAGCTGGTATCAGAATATCATCTAAATAGCACAAAACTTTCTTATTTAACAATGGTCCCAATACTTGATACATTAATCTCTGAAATTCTGAAGGTGCATTTGTCAAACCGAAAATCATACGTTCAAACTGACCTGTTTCATCTGGGGTAATAAAAGCAGTTTTTAACTTAGCTTCCTCTGTTAATGGTATTTGTAAATAACCATGAGCTAAATCTAATGTCGTGAAAATATTACATTCACCAAGACATTCTAATAAATCATCAATTCTGGGTAAAGGGAATTTATCTTTAATTGTTTGATTATTTAATTTTCTGTAATCTACTACAAGTCTATCCTCTCCAGTTTTTTTTCGAACTAACAATACTGGGCTGGCATAAGGTGATCTTGTTTCGGAAACAATTTTGTTTTCTTTCCACTCCTTAACAATATTCTTAATAGAATTTCTCTCAGCTGCATTTGTTTTATAGGGACGTAAACAAACTGGTTTACTTCCTGGAACTTCATTTATTTCCATCTTGGTTAACGTAGTACAACCTAATTCATTAATATTCAATGCAAAACAATCTCTATAATCATTAATTAATTTCACAATTTCTAACTTTTTATCATAAGAAATAGTTTTATCAAAGTTAATATCATCTATTTTAATTGCGCATTTATGTTTATTTACAGTGTATATTGCATCTTCAGTTACATTGCAAAAATTATTAAATGGAATAATGTATTCAGATTTTAAATTCCAATTTTGCGAAATATCGGTTACCCTGTTCAGACATTGGTTTTCTTTTAACTTAATGTCACAAGAGCCATTATTCATAATAGGAATCATCGTTTTACCATTTCTAATTTCAAAAACAGAATCGAAATTTATTTCTTTTCCTTCTAACAGTACAAGACCGTTTTTCATATCTTCCGTTTTCGCCTGAATAAAATGTACGCAATTTTTTTCTAGTACAAGAGGTTCTTCTGTTTTTAAACTTTATTTGTTGATGTTTTGATTCAACTTCCACTTGAGAAAACGGCATACTATTCGAATACCAGATGTGCAATTTAGAGCCAATTCGGGCGAACGCAATTTCTGTTTTGTCTAAAAAGTCTCTTCCTACAATTAGGTCAAACGCCATAGTATCATCATTCACAATAAATATTTCAAGTGTTGCGCTGACGTCGTCAATTTCTAATTCCACTTGACTTTTCCCAAGAGTGAAAGCAGATGCTGCAGTAGAGCCAAATCCAAACAATTTTCTCCTTAATGGAATTATATTTAATTTTAATTTAACTGCAACTGATTTCTTAATTAAAGAAATGCTCGATCCCGTATCTATTAAACTATTTATCGAATTCTCAGAATTATTTATTTTTGCGTTTTTCATATAAGCATTTAATGGGGATAGATTTTCAACGTTCACAGTCAAACTGTTTTTATCTTTGTTTTTCAAACAATATCGTTGGGTATGTCCAGTTTCACCACATTCTCTACAATTTAAACTTTTTCTTTCTTTTGGACAATCTTTAGAAATATGACCATAATCATTACAGTTAAAACATTTAATGCTACTTTTATCACTGCGAGAGTTAAAATTACTGTTTCGTTTTTCTTTCGAATAAAAACACTCATTTTTCGGATACCTTTTAAACTCGCGGTTTTCTCTTAATTCACCTTTGAAATTTTCATTTTTACACCGCTCATTAAATTTATTTACACTATTATCAAAATAAGATCTTTTCTCAATAAATTTCGGATTTTTGTTTTCAACACAAGACTTTATTCCGACTCTAACATTCTCATATGAATCTAATTTTTCACTTAATTTTTCTGGGTTAGTGAAGTTAGTCCATTCATCTATAAAGTGATTACGAATTGTGGGAGAAACGCTTTTCTTTAATTGTTCCGTAATAATTAAGTCTTTAAGTTCCTCAAAGTTTCTAATTTTAAGACCATCTAACCACTCATTAAAATAATTTCGTAACTCATAAGTAAAATCTTTAAATGTACTTTTAATTGTACGTGAATGTTCATAAAATTTCTGACGAAATCGTTCTGCACTTAATTTGAATCTTTTTAATAAAAGTTCTTTGATGTAATAGTAATCATTTGCCTTATCGTCCGGTTCACGGGCAATACACTGAATTATTTCGTATGGTAAAAGTCCTAGAAGATGAAAAACCCAATGAGCTTCATCTAAACCTATTCGCCGTGCTTGCCTTTCAAATAATATAAGATAAAAACTTATATCGCCTTCATTCACATCATATTTTTGCATAAGCTGTTGCAAACTGCAAGAATCACGTCTTTCTGAACTCGAATTATTTGCATTTCCTAAAGAATTTTCATTTTGCAAACGTAACTTTTCTAGCTCAAACTGGCGAGCTGCATTTTCTTCTTGTAAGCGCTCAGACTGTTTTCTATATTCTATAATTCCATCAAATAAAACTTTAACAAATTCTTCCTCGTAATTTTTTGAATTAATAATTATATTCTTTAATTCTATTATTTTACAATCTTGGGGAACGTTTTCTCCCAATTCAGTAGCTAAAGTAATTAAATCTATCTTCTTTCCTTTCGCCAGAAACGAAGCCATGTTAAACAAAGCAGAAATCAAAAGCGTAAATAAAATAAGATCACTCACTGGATTACAGTTGTGTTTTTATCCAATGTTGATGTAACTCGTTGTAGCTTCAATAATCTTTCACCATAAATTCTTGATTATTTCACTCAGAATTAATCCTTATATCCATGAATTCAATAAAGATGGAGCGTATTCCACATTATAATTCACAGCAACATGAATCCGTATCGAAAACGAAAAACCAACGTAAAAACTCTCAAAAAAGGTAAACATAATCCCGCTTCTGAAATGTTAGCTACGTGTATCATCTAAATAAATTTCTTACTGGAATTTCTTCTACACGTAACCATGTCAGGACGTTTTTAAATAGAAAACTGCAATTCAGTAACAAATAACAAAATTTATTATTCAATATGGCGACGCTTCTCCATTCTATGACCGACTCGCTCGGTCCACGTACATCAACTGTCTCGTTTTTTTTGTACTCGGTCCACGTACATCAACTGTCTCGTTTTTTTTT
>JAPDSC010084111.1:0-43393 GCA_026290005.1 Latrodectus geometricus | reverse complement strand
AAGGTTTATTTGCTCATCGTCTTAGAAAGACAGATCGTCGTTTTTTTTTTTTTTTTTTTTTTTTTTTTTTTTTGCTCAAGACAGTTGAATTTGCTCTTTCTTGACGTAGTTGCAAAAAATGAGCTACCGACACCGAAGAAATAAGCTTTCCAATCATATACAAACTTCAGTAAGATGGAAAAAAAATCAAAGGTGCAACATCTGATGGTTTCATTGACAATGATGGAATAGTGTAAAATACAATGTCCCGTTCCTCCAAAGATTTTACCCCAGAAGAAGCAACTTTAAATAGAAAACTCAAATTTTGGAATTTAACTAAGTAAAAACAAATTGATATAACATCAACATGAGACACAAATATTTTTATGAAGTGCAAGAGCAGCTGATTATAACAGAAAAAATGTATTGCTTGTTTGTCCTATGGACCTTGAAAGAGCACAAAATAGAAAAGATTTTTAATGATGATGTATTCTGGAAAGCAGAAATCAAAGATAAACTTAGAACTTGTATTATGATTATATATATATATATATATATATATATATATATATATATATATATATATATATACCTTATTGAAAATTAAGCAGCTATTACAATGTAATTATATATGTTATATCTCTCTCTCTTATTTTTTGTATTACTAATTAAAATTATTTTTCAAATAAACAGGACAAAATTTTTTATTACCTGTTTATTTGATAATATAATATATTCAAATGTTTATTACATACTGTTTAACATATATTCTTTATATAGTTTAAAAAAATTGTTTAATTACTTTGAAGATAATATCGTTTAATTACTGTTTCCTACAGCATGTTTATGATAAGAATATTAATTCCTTTTTATTTTATATATAGCAAATTGTGTAATTTGTTGAAGTTCAGCGAGGTTGTTACTATGGAGGAGTATAATTGTGTTTTCTAATTAATCTTGGACAGACAAATTCTATGACATTAATATGATAAGAATACACATACGCATGTGTATTCTTGTTTGTTGAACTAATACAATCAATTTTATATTAAACACCATCTTTGAAGAAATTTTTTTCATATTACAAATCATTGATAGAAACTATAAGTCCAAGTCATTTTATAAAGGAAGAAAGGTTATTGAAAAACTAATACATAAATTTCATTTTTTCGCTATTGAAACAGATAGGAAATTCAACTTTTTTGTCTATTATAAAAGTGAAGTACTTGGGAGAGAAATGTAACTGGTATTTTTTCTCATGAAGCCCTCCCCCATTCAAAGCAAACTGAATTGAAATTACATCCAGAAAAATAAAATAATAAATAAATTTTCAATATATTTTATATATTTAATTTAATGGGATATTTATAGTTATTTTTGAACATTTAATGAATAATAGTAATAACAAAATTGTCGATTTTTTGTTATGCATCTGCATATTATTTTTTACTAAATAGAAAGCTGAACTCTAAAAGTAAATAAATTATTTCTTCGCAGAATTTTCTAGTAGCTTATTCTCCCTCAATGCTTGATACATCAGCAACGGACGTTTCCGTGTGAGATTTCAGAAGCGTTTGAACTAGCCCTTTTTCCCAGCAATGTGATTTTTTGGGATACAGTTCCAGGGAGAAATACCCAGAGGTGACTGTGGACCCTCAAAAAAAGACAAACAGCCTTCAAGGCAAACTGACTAGATATGCGGAGAAAATCTGCGTCTAAACAGGTTGGCGAGGAGGGCTAATGATCACCATACCCAAGCGGTTAAGTGATCTCCGGTTCATACCTCCTTTTCACTCCTATTGAGTTAGGAACTACCTTTTCTTTGTAAAAATGTGCTTTGGTGTGGCTAATAAGTTAAAACTCACCAATCAGATCCTCCAGAGTGACCGCTCCAGAATAACTGTGTTATCTGGCGCTGAAACTCGTTTCAAGAAAACATTTTGAGAAAACAGTCTCCTTAATTATAACAAAAAAATAATAATCTCCTAACCTCTTCAATGTGAGCATTAACCTCTTCAATGTGAGCATAGGGCTCCAAAAATGTATGTCATAACCTAACCTATCCTCAAAGTTCACTTTTCCTTGCATATCAGTAAAGAGAGCGAGGAGGCGAGTTCAATGACGTTCGTAGGGAGGAACAGTATGACGTTTCGAACGACGTTATAAAGTTGGGCAGGATCGTAAACGAAAATAAATGCTTTTAAAATACATAAACAAATTGAAGGAATTAGGTTTAAAATCGCGATACATATTTTTAATTTAGTAAGTGATAAATATTTCCAAATTTAATCATTCTTAATATTTAGGATAAAATATACTTTATTAATAAAGTATGCAATTTACAAATGGAACATTTGATAACATAAATATAAAATAATAAAATTTATTATTTTGAGATACTATGAAATTTATATAGAATTATTCATGAAATCAAAATACAACTCTTACCTAAATGCTCCAATATAATATTTCTACTTTCATAATTCATCAATTTACTTTACTTAACATCATGATAATAACTTGTGTTAAATGATGTCTTTTTTTTATTAATTTCATATGTTGTTTATTGGTATTTTTCAGACATTTCAGTTGAGAAACAAATTTAAAATTCATTATTTGACCAAGTTACACCATTTAGTGGTACCACACGACTTCGAAATTAAAAGTTTTACTCGTGTTTCATCCTTTGTTTTAACTTTCAAACGGCATCATATACTTGTTTACTTGCGGCATAAGCACTATGTAATTCTATAATATCATCTTTGGAAACAGAATCAAGAGCCAGTCTGGATATTCTGAGATTTTCCAGAAGGGGTTGTTCTTCACTCCATTTTTTCCCCTATTTCTTTTCAATATTTGACAGCAAGGGATCATTTCCAGGGAATTTTTTTCCTTCCATATTCTTGCATAAGAAATTTCATTTTTATGTTGAAACTGGAAATCAATCCAAGTGGGTCAAAAATCTTTACTTCAGCCTGAAGTATGAAATGTTTTGTATTTTTGTTCAAAGAGACGAATTCCTGGAGACTTTTAGCATCAATAATTAAGTAATCTCCACGAGTGTTACAAGAGAGTCCAAAAATTTTTGTCCAATTGGAGCCTAAACAAACACTTGTGTCTTCAGGATAGATATCTCCTTTTTCCACTGTTCCATAAGTTTGGCATCATTACTGATCCATTTTCTTGGAACCATTCCAGCAACTTCTACAATTTTATTTGCATTTTGTGATATTTTAAGTGATTCATCAAACTTTTTGCCACCAGAAAATGAGATTGTCCTCATTGGAATTTTTATCCAATAGTTGAATGATATCAGGATAGATAACTTTATAAAATGATTTATCAGTTAAATTTAAAAATTGAGGAATTTCTAAGTGTAAAATCCTCCCTTCTAATATAGTAGAAGGAGTAAGTCCCGTAATATTATCAGCTATTAATAATTTTATCGACTCATAAAAACTGAGATTCGAAATAAAAGTATTCAATTTCCAAATAATATTTTGTCGCGATCCGTGTAAACCGGAATCAAGCGTTTTTATTTTCTCTTTTTTTATTCCTAAGCAATCAGATATTTTTTCAATACACATATATTTCAGGCAGAATCCAAAATAACTTTTCTTTTCATTCTCTTAGAATCGGCGCATTTAACGGATACTGCAATTGTTGAAAACAGAACACTTTCTTTTTTCTCTCTAAATTCTCAAAACTGAATCTTTAGGCCAGCCGCAAACTATCGGCGATTTCGCCGGAAACACCTAGCAGAGCGAAATTACCGTGAATTCACCGCCGAAGGAATGGGAAGTAACTATGACGTAGGTGTTTGACGTCATCGTTCTGTTCAACCAATGAAACTTTTATTTACGTTATTTGGAAATCTTGTTTTGAATGAGATCGACATCTGAATTTACTCATTAAGTTGTAATGCATTCCTAACTGTTTAAAAATTTTATAAAATTTATTTTGCACACACAAATATAATTATATTTTTTACAATCTTTTTATGAATTCATTTTAATTTATTCTATAAAATAAATGTGAAATATTCATGGTTACATAAATAAACCTTCACATGAAATTAGAATATACTTGTTTCGTATCAATAAATTTTTATAACTCAAAGATTTCATACATAATATTGAAATTCTATACTGCTTCAATAGTATTTATTACAATATATATATATATATATATATATATGAAATTTGAATCTGGTAGAATTTTTGATTAAATAATTCTAAGAAATGCAGTTAGTTATAAATAGCTCCTTCGAATGAAACATACAATTAACAAGAGTTTTTAGATTTTGAATGTAAAAAGCTTTCCATAAGCATAAACTTTCAAATATTTTTTTAAACCAGATTTTAATAGTGAGGAATTAATTTTTCAAATCTACAAAATTGATAAATTTTATTACAAAGGGATTATTTGTTCATTCTTTAAAATAAGATTTAACCGATTAAAAATGTATCAGCATTTCTAAATTAAGATACTCTTTTAATTTTATATCTTAGAAGTGAATATATATATATTTCTTGTTTATTACCTGAAATTATATATATATATATATAATTTCAGGTAATAAACAAGAAATTAAAGTTCTATAGTTAGAATAAAGTATAATTAAATTGAAGGAGAATATTAAATTCTAAGTGTCTTTATTTTTTGTTACTATTGAGATAAATGGTACAAATAGTAATAACATACAATCCATGTGCTTTAAAGTATGACTTTTAGCATTGCTTTGATTTGCAAATCAGTAAAATGAATACTGGAAAATTTGAAGGACATTAAAATTTTGATATCGATAAGGCAAGAAACTTACTTTTATTATTATATGGTTGTAATTCTTATAAATTTAAGATTTAATGAAGAAAATTTATTTTAACATGAAGATGTTTAATGTAATGCTTCTAATAAATACTTTTGTGAAATACCTTCAATTATTATCATGCCAACCTTTTTATCCAAACACCTAATAGTATAACTTAAAATTACTAACTGGCATTTCAGAATGTTTCTGTATATATAGAATTTAATATTTGGTAGTTTGTTTTCAGTTATATAAAATAAAAAAATATATATTCAGTAAGGTTGATTATATTTAAAGATTTGTATTCAAATTAGATTAGAATAAAGCAAAAAAGTCATTGAATGAACAATAATTTTTTGGCCATATTATAAATTATTGAACATAACTTTAAAGATAAATGATGGAAATTCAGAGTATGCTGCTACAAAACATACAATATTCATTTCATTGTGATTTTATTTTCAAATAATAAATAAACACAATAGTTACAAATTTACTATAAATTAATTTAAAATAATTATACAATGCAACATTTACTATCATGCTTCTTAAAAATTATGTTCATTACGTATTAAACTATGATGAAAGTGAGAACAAAAATAATTTTTACATCAATACAAATTTTATAAATAGCCTTTTACAAAAACATAATGCAATTCTTTTATTGCAATACATGAAATCCATTTTCAAGACTGTAAAATAATTTCATTAAAAATGTTGTTATATTATAATCAACTCTACAATTACTATTTACAATAATTAAAATCTAATTTATATTAATTAATATTTTAGTATAATTGTGTTAATTATTTTTAAGAAAATAATAAAAAGTTATATCAAAAAATATTTTTAAATTCTACATATATTTACAGTGTTATTTACTTTTAATTATAAAGCCAAAAATGTTAGTTAAATTATCAACAAATTATTTATACTACTTTGAACCTACTGAAACTTCATTGTATTCAGCTATATTAAACGTGTTACTTAATAAGACATGCAAATATAAAATGTAAGATTGGCATATTATTAAAAAATTTCTAAATCTCAAAAATAAGATACATATATAAAGTACATAATATACATAAAGTAACCAAAATAAACATTTCTTCCTGTAAATTTGCATACTTTTTTATTAATTTAAATATTTTACAATTTCCACTCAAATAAGTCTTAAATTATAAATTCCTCCTCATCAAAAGAAAATTTTATTAAAATTATTATAATTATTTATGGAAGACATTAAATATTGAAATACCACGAGGTTAAATTAAATGCGAGAACAAAGAATAGCAAAAACGAAAATCGAAATTTCCACTGTCGCCGGAAGCCTGCCAGATATATTTAACATGCTTGAAAACAAAAAGTGTTGCTCGGAACGCCTATTTTATGACGTTTTCTGACGTCAATCCTTCGCCGTGTTTTCGCCCAGTGTCGCCAAGCTTCGCCGGCGTCAGTTTTCCGGCGAAATCACCCATAGTTTGCGGCACCCCTTAGTAAGAATAGATGGTGTCATGTGACCATCTGATTTATTGTACTCCCATGGGTTGAACAACGAAAACTTTAGTGTAGTCTTATCGACGCCTTATTTATCACGTAACAGTTTAGAATGCTTCTAACCATAAACACACATATATTTTGAAAGACATTGGTATTTAGTAGGATTTTTCTTTAGGCAGATTTTGCAATGTTTATACTTATGAATTAATTTTATTCTTTCTTTTAATTTAATGTTTAAGAATAACGTATAACGGGAAATAGGATGTTTAACTTCCTAACAAACAAAGCAGTTTTTGTTTTCGTTTACAAGTAAAAAGAGATTTACATTTAGAGTTGAAAATGTTTGTATTTATTAATATATTTTATAATAAAAACAAACATTTACAAAAATATAATTTATTTTTATAATTTAAAAGTCTTATTTCTATTAACAGATAGCAAGACTAATTCACCTTTCTTTAAGAGAATTTAATAAATTCTTCAAATGTTTGAACGCGCGCGCGCGTCATTAGAATTACATGACACTCAAAATTCTTTCTTGATTCTCTGTCCAATTTTTGCATAAGAATATTAATGAGAAGAGCGTCAGATAAATTATTTCTATAGTAATTCAAACCTTTTAATGCGCGTTAATTTTTTCTGCAATCAATCATATTTCTAATATCTGTAGCACTTTCGGTTTGAATTTTTACAAAATTTAAAATTGCTTGACAATGAATATGAATAATTAAACGCTAGTTATCACATCTGGTTACTTCATTTTAGAATCATATAGAAAATCGATACTATTAAAGTTAGCTAATTGCTAGGCACGTGTCAAACAAGATCTCAAAAAATACACATTTGAAGATAAAATTAGTTGATTGTTATTCGTAATTAAATCAACAAATACAATTTTAAATGAGCTGAACGCTCCATTTTTACCAGAAAATTCTGGCAATACAAAAGGTGAAATTTTTGTTCTTTCATCTTAAACTTCTCTTAAATCATTAATATTTATAGAAAGAGGCAAGTTCGATAATTTATAATATTCTAATAAAGTTTGATATCTTACCATTTAATTTTCACGGCGATCTTTACATTGGGCTAAATTATTTTCCAGAACGTTCGAATCTTCAGCTTGAATATAGATAATTTGTTTTATCAGTTCATCTATAAAGTTGCAGTGATTCAATTATTTTTAATTTCACTTTTAATTCAACTGGAATGTCTCATTGTTCAGAATTTTGTAAAAAGTTTTCTATTCGTGTTATTTTACCTTTAGTGACAGTTTTCGATTTATTTATTATATTCATAGGATTAACAGTTTCGGATTCCGTTCTCGTCGGAGCCAAGGAAATTGATATGAACCAACTGTTATAGACAACGGCAGCAACATTTATATAACTATAACATTTAACTACATTTTTTATTTAAAATGATTTATTAATCAACACAGGAATTTTAATAAAATATTGTGGGTTTCTTTTACGAGAGTTTTATACCCACGTTCTTCCAAATTGGCATACAAGTGCCTTATGCATTTTAATGCTGAGCTCCGGCGCAGTTAACGCGCATGCGTCAACAATTGATAATTTAACTACTATTGTTCGTGGTATTTATATCTTTAGATAATATTTATACATTTAATTTTTTTATGTCTAAAAATTAAAATTCACTTTTTAATAAACTATATTTTTGCATTATTTTTAAATAATAATTATTGTATTAAAGAAAAGATTTATTTAATGAAATATATACTCAGAAAAAATTTTAAATAATAGAAATTACTATAAAGCTACATTATGCATAAATATTTAATTTGTTTACCTTCAGCTCCTAAACAAAAATATTTCTCAATTATTGCAAACCTCAGATGAAATATAAGCTGAACCTGAATCATAATCACTGAATATGTGTAATCTGATTATTGAATAAATTAAAATAATCAGATTACACTTTTTCTGTAATAGATACGACGATCTCGTTTGAAATTTAATATTCATAAAATCATTGCCATTTTCATTGTATATTTTTCTCAGACGCGAGGAGCATATCTGGCTGGGAGTGAGTTATTAACAATCCTCCCCCCCAAAAAAAAATAATTAAATATACAAAAAAACTCATAATAAGAATTTAATATAAATAACAATCTTTAAAATACAGATGATTTTTAAATAGTCAGATTATTTTAAATTTGAGTGGAGGGGGGGAGTCAAAAATCAAATTTAGAAATTGGTTAAATGGAAGTGTGTCAGGACTTCCGGTAATTTAGAATTAGTTTAAAAAAAAGATTATTTATTTACATATTAATATAATTGTTTCAGAAAACATAATTTTTAAGCAATGAAAGATTGTTGAAAAGCACATTTACTTATGTTAGAGATATAAGTAAATATACTCTTTAAAAACAAAAATAATCATATATTAATTGTACTGCATGCATTTTCCTTGCCTTTGATTAAACAAATCGTTCAATTACTTACTCAGTATCGATCACTTCAAATTTTTCTCGAGCTACTCTTAAAAATACTAAATCATTTAGGCGATTATATCTCATATATATAAATATAAGTAGCTATTAATATTCAAAGAGTAAGTGTAATTGTTGATTCTCCTATTTAGAAAAACATTTTCTCTATCAGGCATTATGAAGGTAAACAGCTTCAGTATCGTTTAATTTCATTAAAACAAAGCTATCTACTTATATATATTTTTTTAATAAAATCAGAAATATTTTCAGGTAAGCAATATAAATTTCTATTATTTTTAATTTTTCCAGAAAAGTACACTTATTATTTTTTTTCAAATTTTTCATTCAGATTATTACCAGGAATTGCAAATTAAACTATTGGTCGCAGTCCAATTAGACTACATGAGTACAATATGGCTGTTGAGCGACTAACAAACAAGACCAAAAATTACAAGTATTCCGATAAGAAATTCTGTCAATTTATTCCAATATAAATGGAAGATTTGTTTCTATAAATGGAGTTATTTTTTAAATATTATTCTACCATATACGAATTGAAATTTGTTTGTAATAATTACAGTTTATAATTAAAAATAAAACAAAAGAATCTTTCTTATTTAATATTGCAAAAATGAGATTTATATGAAAAAAAAAATGATAAAATTATAATGAGTTGCTTTCTATAGACTTACGTTTCAATTTTCTTTATTAAAAATTCGAATCTTAATATAGAATCATAAATTTTCTAATCGTAATTCATTCTTGCTTTTCAATTGATTGGACTTATTTTATAGTCATTCATAAGAAATATTCAAAATTATGTATTTTATAAAAAATTGTCTTTTCCTTTAATATCCTTATAAAAAACGTGTTCGGTTATGAAGGTGTTTTGTTATTTAAAAAAAAAAAAAGCATTGTTATATACTTTACGATAGAAACAGTGAAAATATTAATTTTATTACTGTGTTTATGTGTGTGCTATATATTCTTCATTTACTTAGATTCTTTAAACATTACTATTGAACACATTACATAGAAATGTTCAAATCCAAGTCATGTTTGTAATAATTACAGATTTCATCTAGGAGATAGTAAAACAGGAATGGAAAAATATTTTATATTCAAATCTTTTGATACGAAATATGATACTTTTTACATTTTTAAAATTTAAATAAAAGAATCGTAATATTCTGAATCTTTTGAATAATTGCTTATTATAACTGGCATTGTAAAGTGCCTTAGATTTGTATTTTTTTCCATTTTAAAATTGCTTAAGTAAGATATATTACTTATAGTATTTATAAGAATCTAATACATTTGCTAAAACAGTTCAGGATTTTACTTATTTATAATATTATAAATAGAGCAAAAAAATTTTATGCTTAAGATTTGCAGTTTTGTTTGTTACGAATATTTATATTTTATTATATCTTATATCTATTATACATTTATATTTATATCTATTATATATTTATTTATATCTTATAGAATCATATCATAAAATTTATTTGTCATAAAAATAAATGTAAAATTTCATTGCAATCATTTCTATATGAATTGAATTTTCTATTTTATCCTTTTATAAAAATGTTAAACTAAAATGTTTTAAAACATCAAACAAAGCAAATTTTTTAGGCAATAATTTAGTTTGCATTTTCTTTTTATTTTTAATTTACGTTTTTTGATGGGCAAAATATAATTTCGCTTAATATTTTTAAAAAATTTAAAAGACTTTTTTTTCAAAAAATTGAAAGATATTTATAAAACATTTAAATATAAAAAAGATTTTTTTACAAATGATAAAGCTATTGAAGAAATAGTACGTCAGAATTCAAAGAATATTAACAAATAGTTTATGAATATGACGATATGTTATTGATTTGAAATTGATACATCTACATCCTTTTGGATTGTAAACGGAAACAGTATCCATATGTATTTTGATGACTTTACGACTGTTTACTTTTCTCATGAGGACTTGAGAGAAGAGCGATAATGACATTTTTTAATTATCATCATATTTTGAATTATTGAAGATGTATGTTTGGTAGTTCTATTTCCTCAAGTATGAGTATGCACTTTCTATTAAAAATTTCTCAAGAAAGATTTAACATATAATAGTAGAACAATTGGTCTACTTTGCAAGCACTCTATTTTAATTATATAGAAACTTAAAACCATTTTAACAATAAAAACTTGCAATTGTTCCAAATTCAAACGTAATATAGTATTTACTATTTTGATGATGTAATTTTTTTTTTTTTTTCAACTCAGTAGATGAACATACAAAACATCTTTTAGAATCTTAGGATGCAAGTTATATTTACGAGTTATTTAAAGTTTTAGTGTATACAAGTGCGCTTTCATTATTTAAATTAATAGAATAAAAATATTATTAATTAGAATACAGTTACAATGTAAGTATTTTCATCTTTAAATGATTAATAAATTTTATTGTCTTTCATAAGAAAAATTGTATACAACATATTTATAAAAAGCTTTTGTTTCTAGCAATTGTTTTTGACTTAAGCTTGCAAATAATTTTTTATACTTATTGACCTTTTAGAATTTGACTAAAATTTATCTCAAAAATGGGAATTTGATAGAAAGAAATTGAATTATTTTTATTTTTAATTCCTATCTATCTAAATATGAGAACAGTTTTTACAAATGTATTATACATAATTATATATATTAATTATTTCATATAATATAATCATATATCATAAATATGTATCTAGTTATTTGATTAATAAAAGAGGAAACATTTAAGAATATTAATTTAAATGCAGTATCATTACATAAAATAAACTTTTGAAAACATTAAAAAAATATGTGCAGCAATACATATAATTTTAGTTGAATTGTTTTAAATAAATTACCCGTGTAGTTGCATATATTGTGACTATGCACATTTCAGCTGTACACTTTGCAACCGAATAAGTGAAATGTTCTTTTTTTTTCTCCCTTTAAAACAATACGTCGCTCCAGAATAAGGAAATACTGTTTCTATAGTTTCTATCTCAAAGTTTGTTGTAGCCCCTTAGTCTACTGTCGCGTTGTACTCGTGAGAAAATTCGCAGTGAAACTTGATTTTCATGAGCGGCCTCTTTTGTCAAAATATTTGCGTTAGCTGTAGGCTGACCTCCAACGAAACGGGGGGAATTTCTTCAGAAAATAGCTCCGCAGTATCTAGTGTAACAAATTGTCTTTCTGAATCAAAATGGGAAACAACGGTGGGAATCAAAAATGAATTGTTTCCAAACACTTACATAAATAAATAAAAAACTTTTAGTTCTTGTTTTTGTTTACGTGATTATTGTATCATTTTTTTTTTTTTTTTTTTTTTAAACAAACTGCATTATTTCGTTAAAAAAAGGATAGACTTCTTCAAAAAAGAAACTTAACATCCGATATTAATGAAATGATTTAAGTTTTATTTTCTGTCATGTATTCTTTATATTTATTTATTTAATACAATTTTTTGCCAGATAAATTTTTATTATCATGCTTATATTGTTTTGAAAATTAAAATCAAATTGCTTATTATTTAAAATCTATTGGGTGTTTAAAAGTTTTTATTTGAGGAAATAATTTTTGACTTGTAATTTTGTTGGCTTTACATTAGCAGATTCTATCGAAAAATTCTTTTTCAAAAGGTATTAATTAAAAATATAGAAAAAATATAGAAAAAAAATTTTTTTGTTTGCTAAGATATTTTGAATATGCTTCTTAATTATTTTATATGATAAGATTAAGCTTTTATTTATTCTTATCATCAAAATATAAAAAAGCTCTTATTTTAATAAAGAAACATATTTTAGAATCTTAAAAAATAATTTTATTAAACACATTAAAAATTAGGAATTTTTCACATCTATGAGAAACTTCTCAAAGTAGAATTGCAAAAGGATAAAAATATATAACGTTGAAATATCGTTTTTGACTGTTTGGCTGAGAATATTTCTGATTTCATTAAATATATATGATTAGATAATTTTATTTAAATTTGTCAAAAGAAATTTACTTTAAATTCTGAATTAAAAATATGCAAAACGTTTTTGTTGTATGAATGAGTGTTTGACAGTTGTTGCTTTTCACCGGACTTTTTCTGAGACAAAGATTAAATAAAATGTCCATTTAATCTGTGGTAATAAACCGATTAAAAAGATACCATTTAAAAATCAGATGAGGTGGTTCTAAATTAAGGCTGCAACGCCTTGTCTAATTAAAATTTTCCAATAAATAGCAAAAATTTGGGAATTGAGTAAGATTATAGAATTTTTGAGAAATTTTTCAAGATAAAGTATAGGATACGTTCAACATCTGATAACAACAATTTGTAGTTAAATTAATAAAATGTTACTTTATTAATAGGGAATATAATGTTTTAATTATTTCAATTGATTAATAAACTAGAAGTAATAAATTTATGATTTTTCAAATTCATTTATTTGTGAGTATTTATATGTATTAGAATCGATTCCTTTAAAAATTAAATGATAAATAAATGTCCTGATTGTAAAATTGAAGAATCAGTGAAAAATGCAAAATTATATTATAATATGTGTATATGTTCCATATACTAATGTAGAAAATCCTATAAAAATTTTATACTTCAATTTCTTTTATTTTCTAATGCAGAGCATTCCATCAATTTTCAGAATGTTACATTTGATTTTGAGGTTTACATTTAAACATCTAGAAACATTTTGGAGTAAAATAATGCAGAATTTTAGAATTAAAATGAAGATACAATATTTTGTTTACAGTATCTACTATTTACTCAAATTCATTTTTAAATTTCCTTTACTGTAATTTTTTTTAATGTTTTTACTTAAAATGAGGTTCTTAATTACCACTTGACTTTCGTTTGATTCACACATTGATGAGATAGCTAGTAATGTTACAATCTTATTCATTATGTTGATCTGTTCTACATGTTTTAAAAAATGTTACTTTTATTATTATACAAAGTATAAGTAATGTTTGTATATAATGAGTATTACTAAATTTTGTGGTGAAGCATCAGCAACCATTGTAAAATATTTCCAACGCAAGGAAACGTGCACCCTCCCCCCTCACCATGTTGCGCTCGCCACCTTTTTTTGAGTGGGGAGCTCCCCTGAATTATTATTAAGTGATATTCTATACTACATATTTTTTAGGTGGTATGCTACACTGCATCCTTTTAAGTAGAAAGCTCCACTTGCATATCGTTAAAGAGACATGCTACACTGGATACTTTTTAAGTGACACACTACGCCGTAATATTTTTTATTACATTTCCCGATCAGGGCCATCGGAATCATGAATGAATGCATCTGACTGCATTATCATATAATGGATGAACATCATCAAATCTAGGGATTTTGGCTTTTGGTATTAAGTGCTCAATACCTTCAGATTCAGCAGTAGGTATACCCAATTGTAACATATTTAGTCCATCCCTTCTGATGCCTTTTCTATATCCTAAGAAGTTCAAAGTATGAAATGAAATGAGTATCAAGAGAAAAATAATATACAATGTACAGCATTTTGTGAAAAGAAAATTGTTACCAGGATAAACAGCAGCAATATCTTCTAAAAATTTTACTTGCTCACCCCAATAAAGGTGATTAAGTTTTATTCTCTTGTATAAAGAAAGGGCCATGTACTTACTTATATATGAGATTCCTTATAGAAAGAAGCAATATATTATTTCAAAATAAAAATTAATCAAAATAAATATTTTGTATCAAGAAAAACATATCTATTTCAAGCTTGGAATCTGGTAAATAATAAATCAGTAGATCATCGAATTTTAAATAATCTTTTAGGTAGCGACTTTAATTTTCTAAAGAATTGATTATGTTCTCTTTATCTTTAGGATTTACAAACCTAAAGATAAAGAGATACGTAGCTAAAGATATATAATATATACAAACCTAAACATATCGAGTGAGTTGTAGTTTTGTAACTTGCCTGATAAAGCAAAACTTCAATACCTTTCTACGAGGCAGCATCATCACTGAATTATTTGCGTGTCAGGATGACGGGATGATTTAAAATATAGGGTATTATTATAATAGCATGTAACATATTTGTATATAAATATTCGTACTAGTGTGATGGATTACTTTTCGACGAGAGGCCATAAATTTCTTTTACTCTTTCCGGATATCACGAAAAACGATCCTTCTTTATCCTCTTTGGAATAAATTCCTGAAAAAGTAAATTTATTGTCCTGAAAAAAATACATTTTATTTCTTTATAAATAGAGTATTTATTATTTATCAAAAACTGTTGTGGTTTGAGTTGACGTAACTCTTCCACGGTTGTATCTTCTCTTGGTTTCATCCACCATTATAAATTAACCTATTAAAAAAAAAAAACGCATTTAATAGAAAAAAATTTATGATTTTGAAAAATTTTACAAAAGATAAAAAAATGATAAAAAATTTTTTATTAATTGCCTATAAAATTAACACTTCCCTCCCTAGTGTGGAAAGAAGTTGAAGTTATTATTATACTTATTATAAGCCGTAAAAAGATCCAGTCATGACATTAGCTATCTCTCAATTTGCTTACGTTGTCCTCTCTTTTTAAAATTTATGAAGGAATCATCCTAAACTGAACTAAAGTATACCTTGAAAAACCTCCAGTACAACAATATGGTTATAGGAAAAACTTAAGCATTTTAAAAAAAATTATATACGGATCCTGGAATTTATTGGTAGCGGATTCAGAAAAGAAAATTCAGCCTTCCTGATGCTAAATATATAAAAAGCTTTCGACAGACTAGGGCATTCAGTACTCATTTGCAAGCTTTTAAAATTAAACGTTAATAAAAATTAGTCCTTGTGCCTAAAAATTTCTTCAGAATATAATGCTTAACGTCGGAATAATGAACTCTCTATCTACATCAAGACCAACAGAGGTCGGTGTGCCTCAGAAAAGCGTTCTGGGGCAATTCCACTATTTATTCTATACGATTAATTTCAGCATTGACGCAACCGACTTCAACAGCATAACCACATTTTTTGCGGATGATACGGGCATAGTGTCACTAATGCATAATGCCGATAATGCGAAAAGCATTATCAAAGTTAAGTAAAAAAAACATCGATATTATTCTTCGCAAAATGCAAATTAAAATCAGAACTGGTGTATCAAATGGAAAGTCGAGATCAATACAGCGAAATCAAAACTTTTGCTAATCAGCCTACCACTAAAGAAAATCGGGAATCACATAAATAGTTTTATGTTTGGTGAGAAGATATCGGAAGTAAGCTCTACCACCTACTTGGAACTAACCATACAAAAGAGCCTCTGCTGGAAAGAACTTGTCACCAGAGTAATTAATAAAGCCCATGGAATGTTTATGAATTTAAGGCCAATTCTTGAAAATCACATCCATCAATATCAGAGTCAAGAAAGTACTTTATACATAATTAGGCCTATTTGAATCCACGCTTTCCCTGAATGGTATTCTATTGATAGAAAAAATATGAACACCTTAAATGTCTGCCAAAAGAAAATGCTGAACATTCCATTTTACATCAAAAATAGTGTCACTCACAGGGACCTCAAAGTGGATACACTAGTGTAACGAGTCAAGACAGAGATCAGATCAGCGCATGCGCGCCAATATCTGCCGCCCTACTCTTCATCTCCCGATTATAAATTTGTTTACTTTTTTGATTAGAGTAGTTTTTTTCATAGAAGAGTTTTTCAGAGAGAAGTAGTTCTCATCAGGAGTTCTCAGAGAGACAGCACACTGGAGGTGTGTCTGTGGCGGTGTCCGCCGATTAAATAGTTTTGTTTGTTTTGAAAATTATATTAAGATTATGTATTAGGTTGGGGAAAAAGAAATCCATTATTTTTACGTGAACTTTATGTAACTTCTTTTGGATTCGCTTTGTAAAAAGGTTTAAAACAGCTTTCATGTAGATTTTTAGGTCTTGCGCGTTACGACTGCTGACATGCGGTTAACTTCGATCAGTTTTGATATTTTATAGACATTTTCGATGATGCTGTATCCACATGCGAGGTGCATCTCTAACATCAAAAATAACCGAACGGAATGGGCGAAACAAAAATTGTACGTAACTGGTTGTTACAGTCTTATATAGGACGATAAACACCTTTCACAATTTTAGCCATCCGGCTTTCTTCTTCGCAGTTACAAGAGAAAAACGAAAATGTATCGAATTTTCTGTTTGTTGTCTTCCATTTTTAAAACCTTGTACTCGTAACTGAATTAATCAAACAAAAAACCGCAAGAGGATATTTTAGTGTCAAATGTCACCTTTCCAACGAGCATAAATCTGAAATTGTTTGATAGATACCCCACGAGATATCGATCACTACAGACGTCTACCGAAAAAATAATGGATTACTTTTTCCCCAACCTAATATATATTAAAATTTTTTCTCATCAATAAATTGAATTAATTTAAATTAAAATTGCCATCAATTGCCTTGCCTCTATGCAACGCTACACTAGAAATGCATATTGATAAATTATATCTCAAATTCGATAATAATACAAAAAATTGTGTACAGCAGCATTCTTTAACAAAATTTTTAAATGCATAAATTCAAATAATGATATAAAATATAGACCGATTGCGGCTTCTATAACAGTGACGCCATAATTTCATCAAAACTAAAAGTATAAGCCGCCTACCCTGTCTAGTGGTCATCATACTTGACTATGGATTGGGAGGTTCTGGGTTTGAATCCCAGTTCGGGCATGGATGTACTTTCTCTCTCTCTTTCTGTATTTGCTCTTTCCTTGTCTGAATTGTTGCTTACCCTATAAACGGGTACCTATGGCATGTGTGTATTGAAAAAGTCGGACTTCACGCTAAATTAAGGTGCAGTTGAAAAAGTGAAGCAGCACGTCCCATTTTGCTAGCCTGGCTGGCACACGAAAACAACAACAACAATTCAAAATAAACTTGGGATACGGGCACTTTCTGTAAATAAATTATTTTTAAATTAAATTATTTATTTGTTCCCACTTAGTATGATTTATGTACAAGATTTATATTTTTTTGTACATAAATTATATTAAGTGGAAATAAACCACATCAGAGTTGTGGACAAAGAAATAATCTTTCAGTGAAGGGTCAGAAATTTGAATTTTCTTCGGAAAACTATTTATGTCTGTTTGAACTGTTATTTAACTTTATTCAGAAATACTTTTGTTTGTGCATATTTATTTTCTGAATTCATGTTTTCTATTTCATATCCCATTTACCCGCATTTTTGGTTCGTTTTCACTACTGACTGAAGTTATGGAAATATTAATTTCTCAAGTGTATATTTTATCTTTATTCTAGAATTTCACTTTCCTATTCTCTACTTATATCTATTTTAAAACTATTCCTGTAATTGCGTGTATTTTTCTTCAGATTTCTAAAAAGATATCTCTCATCGGCTTGAAACTATCAACCTATTAGAGCTCGAAAAAAAAAAAAAAAAAAAAAAAAAAAAGAATAAAAACTTCTTTGCCGTTTCATGCTCTTGTTATCCTTTAAATGACCGTATCCGTAGTTTCATGCCATAACGAAAATGCCATCCAAAGTGAAATTTTCAACCGAAAGACAGTATATTAATTGTTCAATATTCGTATTTATATGGTGAAGATGCAAAACTATTTCTTCGACCATGGATTACAACTTACAAAAACCTATTTAAGCCTTTCAGAGAAAGTGATCTTATAATAATATTTGAGATGTTTGGTTGCATGACAGATGATCTGAAAGGAGAAACAGGGCAAAGGTGACTATTAGAGCAGAAGTGATTCATGCTAATTGATGCAAGAAGGGATATCATAGCAGATGAGCTTGGCTTATCCACTCGTAGATTAGCACGTCAGTTGGTTATGAGTCGGGCACTGCAGCCAAAATATTAAGGACGAATATCCGGCTTTTTTATTATAAGACCCAAATTTTACAGTTCATCCTGGATACTGTTATTTCACAACAATGATATTTCGTCAATGAGATACTGAACTTAATCGACATTGGGATATTGGATTACAAGATAGAATGATTCTCAGATGAAGCCCATTTCTAGTTATTTCACAAAGATGAGATTTTGTCAATGAGATATTGAACCTCATCGACATTGGGATATTGGATTACAAGATGGAATGATTCTCAGATGAAGCCCATTTCTAGTAGTTAGGTCTTGTGAAATGATAGAATTAGCGTTTTTTGGGAATCCTTAATCTCTGAATTTGTCAACGTAGGACTTGCATCCACAAAAGGTAACAGTTTGGGCTGCTCTTTGTGAATCAGAAACGGACCAATTTTCTTTGAGTCAACTGTTAAGGCTGATTCGTACGAGAAAATATTGAAGCAGTCGTTTTTTTTTTTTTTTTTTTTTTTTTTTTATTTATTTATTTATTTTTTTTATAAATTAGATTCGTGCTCTGGTTATGAACACAGGTGGATGTTTGTTCATACATGATGATGCCACCTCTGTATTGAACAGACAGAATTAACAGTGTGCTTAGAACTTATTGCTTATCAATATCTGAACAACCATCCTTCCGCAGTGCATTGGCCATTTTATTCACGGATATGAATCCGTGCGAGATATATCATTGGAGTTACATGCAAGACATAAAGACGTCTATAAAAAAAGCGGATAAATTGTGTGTGTGTCTTTAAAATTTCAATTGTTGGCTATTAAGAAAATTTGTAAGCTTTCCAAAATTAAAATGAAATTATTTTTAATACATAATTGTTTTTATTTTAAATATATTATTGTATTAATAATATAAATTATTCAAAACAACATGTATAATATATTTACATTTCATTTTTAGAATTAGGAAAAACATAGCAAAATTTTTGTAAATGTACTTTTTCTTAAAATAATTTAATCATAACTCAATGCAGCTTTCATTTTTTTCTTAATGTTTTTTAACGTTGATATTTATTTGTTTGGAATGATAATTTCTCTATAATGGACTTTCCCAAAACATGTGGAGATCCTGAAAAAAACTTTTTGAAATAAATTAAGATAATTTACAAGCAATAGCTCGCATGAAAATTATCAAAGCTTATGAGAGCGTTTATTATTTCATTGCATTAAAACAAACATATAGACGACATTAGTTGTGACGTCATATTGTTTCCAAACATTTGCTGTTAAGAGTCATTTATCATTGAAACTGCCATAGACTTAGGTGATAGATTTTTAAATTGTTATTTTTGAAATCGATATTCATTATTTAACGATAACGTGTTTGCTGGTTGCGTGTTGTTAAAACTTTTAATCTTTTGTTTGCTTAACCTTTGATTCTCGCCAAATTGTAGTCACAGTCACAGCCAAATTGTAGTCACCAAGCTGGGCTTATTTCCAATCGTATTCTGGTT
Organism: Latrodectus geometricus; assembly: GCA_026290005.1. Classification (NCBI taxonomy): domain Eukaryota; kingdom Metazoa; phylum Arthropoda; class Arachnida; order Araneae; family Theridiidae; genus Latrodectus; species Latrodectus geometricus. The sequence continues at coordinate 23,274 of JAPDSC010084111.1, read as the reverse complement.
GCAACAGAACAATCTATTGTTCTGTGCCAACAAAAATCACCAATAAAATCGATAGCCAAACAAAAATCTCCAAGTTTGTCAAGAAGGCACTCTTAAATACAATATTAAACAAATATTTACATTGTATTTGTTTGGAAACAGTTGTGGAAATGACGTCACACTAATGTCGTCAATTTGTTTCATATTTTGATCTCTTTTGAAATAATCGCATATTTTTTATTGTTTATGACTGAGATCCCTAATAAACTTTATTTCAGATACAGGTATATGTCTACTGTCCTATTATTTCATATAATTGTACATTTTTTCTATTGGTTTGAATAATTACTATTGAGTCCATTAATGAATTTCATTCGAATGTGATGTAGGACTTTCCTTCTGATTTAGTTTAGATGAATTATTTAATGATAAATTTTAAGCTATACAAATTATTTTCTAAATTTTTATTAAATGGCAATACATATAGTAATTAATTGCGATACGAAGAAAAATTTTGTGAAACAGAGGAGAATATTTGTTTAATGTTTTACGTTCTCATAAGAAATCAATTATTTTTATTTTCCTATTATTGCATTCATTAATACTTTTATTACATTTCAAAAATATTCTTTTGTAATAGTTCGATATATCTACATTTATTTATTACTTATTTGTTCTGAAAAGTTAAGAAGCTATATTTCTAATTCATAACTTTATGGATTTAATTAATTTGTTCGTTTATGTTTTAAAATTGGCAATACAAAAGTAACCCGGGAAATAAAGCGACAGCGCCGCCTTCACGTGTGGTTGTCATTTTATGCAGATTGGAGGCCAAGCTTACAATACTTCATTTTTCTTCGATTATCATTGTGCTATTTTGTAGCTTTTAAGTAACATCTTGTTACAAATTTGTTAATTCTTTCGTTAATTAATAAATCTGTGTATTTTATTTCAACTTTCTGTAACATCTTACTATGGCTGATCAGCATCAGGTACAGTATGAAGCTAAGCCTACTTTTCGCGGCTTGCAAATTCTATAAAATGTCTAACCGTTTTAGTGTTATCTTTGTGAATTTTCTAATAAAATTATACTATTTTAATGTTTTTTAACTTTTTAGTTGTCATTTATTCATATAGGTTTGATTACTTAGTTCCTACATAATAATCTAATATTTTTGTGACTTGCGATTATATACAACGACTTTTTTTATTGTCAGTATTAGTCTTAGTGTAATATTATGAATTATATATTAGTGTAATAATTTATAATCACATTTTTAAAATATTGCCTCAAATGTTTATATATTTTCTCAATTGTTTATATGTTGCCTGAAATGTTTATATTGCGTAGTTATAAAATGACAATTACCAAGCCTTTCTGTTTATGTTAGAACTTTAGTATTCAAATTCTCAATTTCTAAATTAAGTTCTTGCGAAGTAAGTTTTTGAATTTAAATCTAATAATTACGTTGGCTAATGTTAAATTTTCTACTTGTGTTTTTAAATAAAAAAATACTGACGTCATTAGTATCTAGAACATTCTCTAAACTTCAGTAAGTAATCATGTTCTATAAATTAATATTTTAAAATTGTTTTATTAAATTTTATGCATAAGATATAAATGTATTTTGTTTGAGCACTATATAGTTCTTATTAAGTATTTATATTTATGATACTAGAAGATGCTTGTGTGAAATTCCACCTATTTGAAAATTGAATTCTTTTACATTTTGTTTCTTATCAACTATTTTTGAAGTTTTTGATAGTTATTCATGTTGCATAATTATTTTTAATTTTATGTAGCAATTATATATTGTCATAATTTATTGTTATAATAGTTTTTTTAAAATAACTTATTTAATAAAATATTAAAATGTATGATTAAAAATAACATTAGTTTTTAATTTTTTGACTCTTATTTAATTTTATCTAAATATATAGTTTCTTTTTTTTGACAAATGTAAAATGAAAAACTTTTGTTTTATTGACAACTAAACTTCTGAAAACTGCTGTTTGATTTTCAAGTATATCACTTTAATGGCTCTAAATATATAAAGTTAACTCTTGCATATAATTTTCCACATTTTACTTAACTGTTAATAAATTATGCTCCCATGATATTTTCAGGACTTGAGTTTTGTGAGATACATCTATAATTAAAGCATACCTTAATTGATTATTTGTTTTCAATTTATCACATGTGTTATTGTTTAATTTCATTTGTCCAATTACTCATGTGGTAGACTTTTTTCTCCTTGGAAAAAGCATTTCTTTCTTGTCTAATATTTTTTAGATACATTTGGGTTTTTTAACATTTTGCCAGTAATTTGGGAACATATTAAAGAATATCAACTATTTGATTTATATCTCACTTTTTACTTAGCATAATCAACTTAACAATTAGCATTTTTGCCTCTATGTCAACAGTTCATGAAGTTTAAAACCAATAAAGTAATTTATATTAATCCTAATTGAGAATTTTAATAAAGGAATTTTAGCATTACAAGTTTAAGATTGCAGTTGTTAAGCTAAGAAATTGTTGAAAACTTAAGGTTCTTTTAAATTCCGTCTGTTTCCTTTTATTATTAGTGGAATTCTCAAACATAACTTGTATGAAGTTCTACTTCTCTTATTCTTCTTGAGCTGGTCAGAAATATGGCACCTCTGCATTGTTGCATTTTGTACCATGTGTATGAAGTTAATTTATTCACACATAAATAAAATTCTTTGTGTATTTCACTTGTTCAAAATAAGAGAATTTACTACCTTTCTGAAACATTTGTTTTATTATATTTCTTAAACTAATCAAGAGTAGTAATATTTTGTTTATAAAAAGTATAATTTAACTTTTTACATTAAAAAATTTATATTAACTATGATTAATGGTCCAGTGTATAGCTGGATACCTTGCTCCTAAAGATTGTCTAGCAACTTGTTCTCCAAATTGATAAGGCTATATATCATTCTAGTCTTTAAAAAATTCTGATGTAGAAAAATCCTTTAAATATCAGACTGACTTTTCCCCCCAACAACAAAGAACAGAGAGATTTGGTATATGAAATATTTGAACATTATTTAGGACTTAGAATTGTTGCAGTTCTGATGTAAATTTTTTTTATGGCTAACAAATGCTTTTGTAGGTTAAAAATCTGTCCAAATTCTTTAATTTTAAAAATAAAATTAACCTTTATAAAACCTTGTCTTGTCCTGTAAAGTAGTGCAATAAGATTAAATTGATCCAAAAATTTCCAAGAACTCTGGCTACATGAATATCTTCCATGGAATAGAGGAGTTAATTTGTGAGATCGAGATGGATCCTGAAGAGCTTTGCCAATATGGCAGGGCAATCAAAAATATGTCAGAGGAAGAATTTGGTGTCTGCAGTGAATACAACTCCTGTAGCTTTGAAGGCCATTGGGAGATATTTTCATTCCCTTGAAGTGTTATGGTTGTGATGATATTTTAGGTCATCAATGATAGTGTGGAATAACTTTGATATACCCCCCCCCCAAATAAAGTGCCAAACCTGGCACTCCCTACAGACTTTTTAGGGTTGCTGTTTCTTATTTTGGTGTTGCTAATTTAGGTTTTTTTTTTAGCTTTTAGGTTTTTGCTGTTGTCAAATTTAGTATTTTCTTGTATTTTGTACCAATTTTTGAGTTTTTTTGTTATTAATAACTGCAAAAATCCATCTCGGCAAGAAAAAAAGACCAAAAACAGGTATTTTACTTGGCGAGAAAAAAGTGACCAAACTTCCGATTTGGGAAGGGGGGCAAATCGGAACTACTTTGATATACCCCTCAAATCAGAAATTTGGCGACATTTTTTTCTCACCAATCCAAAATACCTGTTTTTGATGCCTTTTTTCTCGCTAAGTCCAAATAATTAGTACAAAAAATTTAAAAATAAATAACTCAAAAAATGGTACAAAATACAAGAAAATACTAGGTAAAAATGCGCTTTAGGTCCCCTACTCTGCCAACTTGGCGAAAATATGCTGTGGGTCCCGTACTTGGCACGTTTTCAAAAACGCTGTTGCCATGGTGATAATAGAATACGATTTTTAACTAATTAGCAACCAATGAAAATAACCGATTTTTCAAACTGAAACTAATTAACGACCAATAAAAATGCTGAAAGAAAAAGCAATTAATGAGCATGCGCGAAAAAGCGCTTCAAATTATTTCCTCCAGAGGCTGCCATAAAGAGCTCATTAGGGATAAAACGTCTGGTTTACCATGCTTGGTGCATTTATCGCCAAGTTGGCACAGGAGGGGACCTAAAACGCAGATTAACGAAATACTAAATTTGGCAATAGCAAAAACCTTTTAAGCTGAAAAAACCTAAATTAGCAACACCAAAATAAGAAAGAGCAACCCTTTAAAAAGTCCGTAGGGAGTGCCAGATTTGTTGCTTAGTTTTTGGGGGAGTATATCAAAGTAGTTCCGATAGTGTTTCCAAGAAGCATGATGTAATCGTGCAGTGTGGGCAAAGACTTGGATGGGAGTGTCCAGGCTGAGCATGCAGGCTCTTATCGAATAATTTTGGCATGATGTAATCTGCAGCTGTTTATTTCATCAGCATTAGTGTATATCAAACAGTTGGAGAGCTGAGGGTTAATATAAAACTTAAATTAGTTGTTGTTCTGTTGTGCATATTATCATGGGAGCATTCCATAACATTGTACCTAATTTATAGTATGGCAGAAAATGCCTTTAAAGGAATCTGAAAAAATAAGTTGCTAATTTTTTAAAAAAAATACCTTGAAAGATCTTGGAAGTAGTTAAGTAAAATGTCTTTATATATATCAGGGGTGGCCAAGCCGTCGACTGGTAGACCGCGAAAACATTTTAGGTAGTCCGTGCGACCATCCTGATAATGACCTCGGATGTTAACAATTTATGACTTATGACATAGAATCAATAAATTATATAAAATAAAAATTTACTACAGTCTATGCTTTAAAACCAAAAACAAACTGTGCAAAGATTTACGATTTAAAGATTTAAAACCTAAAACGGACATGATGGCGTGATTAAAACATTAAAAAAAAACTATAGAAAGGTATGCATCTCAATTAAGAAAACATGAATTGAGAAACTTCAAAAACAGGGAAGAGTGCATCCATTATCCAAACTGAGACTTTGAAGTTATCCCTTAATACTTGTTTTGTTTGAAGAATTTGAAAGAAGATTCGCTGAGTTAATTAGGTTGAATAAAATACTCAATTTTATGATATTTCCATTTAATGAAAATGTCAACATTGATGGAGTATCTGAAAAAATAGGACATTTAATAGATATCACATCAATCACGGTCGAAGAAGAAATTATTAAATTAAGATTCGATATATTTCTTAAATCCAGAGCATATTTAGAGATACTGATTTTTGGAAATTAATTTCTGAGCAAACGTTTCCAAATATTTACAAAATCATTTTGGACAATCAATCCTACTTTGGATCGAGGTATCTTGGCGAATCTGCTTTTTGAACCATGAACAAAAAACAAACATTGGTTGCATTTAACACATAAACATTTAATTTCGTGTTTATGCATTGCAATAAGCTCGTACCAGTCACAATATCATGTACTTGTCTCTCGCATATACTACAACTAAACGAAGTGAATAGGATGATCAGTTTTTGATATATGAATACTTTGATTATTTTAGTCTGTAAATTTTTATTTTGTAAATATTAATATTAAGTTTTTTTAGAAAAATTGCATAATTTCCCATATTTTCTTGTTACCTTAAATAAATATACTAAATATGCACTGCCATTGGTAGACTGCCTTCAATTTTTTAAATGTGGAGTAGACCCCAGATCCCAAAAGTTTGGCCACCCCTGATATATATGATGAAATTGCAAAATCTACTGTGATTTAAAGAATTACTGTTTTGTCATAAAGTCTAGCTGCATTAGGATCGACACATTGACTTGTGACTCAGGTTTAGCTAAAGATAATAAAATCACTTAAATCAACTATGTTCAAAGGTTTAAGAGTACGTGAGAAAAAGTCTTCTACTAGGTTGATTCTTTTAAGAGTTCTTGATTATTTAAAAATAAATTGATTATTCTAGATAGTCATGAAGAGGTTTGTAGAGACAACTTTGGTCTGTGACAAGCTTTAGTGTGGTTAAAGAAATTGTAATGAATATTAGTTTTTTTGAGTATAATTTTAAAGTAATGTTAACTGTGTGACTGCTTTATTAATATTAAACAAAGCTTTGAAAACTATCTGAAAAATTCCCATCTTAGAAATTAAGATTTTCTAGCCTTTGAAAGTTTCTATTTAAATCTAGCTTTGTAAGTATTATGCCAGTTTTGAAAAAGTTAATTTTACAATATTTTAGTTATGTATTTAACATTTTTACGTGAAGTTTCAGTTATATGTTTGCAACAAATGTTTTTCTGGTTAGAATAATTTCTTAAAAGTGTGGTAGGTAATATAATATTTTAAATGTTCTTTTTTCAATTATGATAAATAAAATTGTAATGTCTTTATAATGGATAACTTGAAGTTGATTCATGATGTTATGAATTTTTTTTTTTGGAAAATTTAACTGTTACTTGATTTGAAGTTATTCTTTTTAGGGTCAAAAGCCTGAAGGTGATAGTGGTTCTGAATATATTAAATTGAAAGTTGTCGGGCAGGTATGTTGAATTTTATTTTTTGTGAAGTACTTTTAACTTTTACAAACATAATAGATGTGACATAGTTTAAAGCAGATATTTTTTCTTTTTTAAAATTAATGGCTCTGTTAGAAACATGGATTTATTTCTATACTTGGAAAAATTTAATAAATGAAAATGTTTAACAAATAAATAAGAATTGATTTTGGTAATTTTTATTTAAACTAAAGCTATTCTAAAATTTAAAATATTTCGGAAATTAGAAATTCTGAGGTACTTAACTGTTTTACCTAATAAAGTTTTGAAAGTTTATAATTAAAGAAGTTATATTTAGTATAATTCTAGTTTATATTTCTAGCTATCCTAAAATTAAGCATATCAATTTAAAGTATTCATCAAATTAACGAATAATATGTAAATATTATTAAGATATATGGGTTATAGTTTTTTTCTGACAAATCAATCTACAGATTTGATGTCTAGAATTTAGCCTAAACATGTTCTAACTTGCCTTTTCCTTTTTGATTCTGAAATGTTTTTTAAAATTTTGTGTGCAGTTATTGCTTTATTCTTTCAAAACTGATTTAAAATATATAAATATAAATCGTCTACATTATATTTTCAGGATTCAAATGAAATCCACTTTCGAGTAAAAATGACTACACAAATGGGCAAACTCAAGAAGTCCTATAGTGAGCGACAAGTAAGTAATTTCTTTTTCATCTTCTGGAATAAATAGCTAAAAATATTTTTATTATATACTTCTCTACAAACTAATATATTAAGCATAGATAATCAGTTTTATCTCAAAATACTAAACATTACTTGACTTTTAAAAAAATTCAGAGCTTTTTAAAATAAGTGGGAACTATTAGTGAACTATTTTTTAATGTGAGCTAAAGTTTCTTCTGTGATCTAAAAAAGAATAGAAAGTTTATGGAAATTGGTCATTTGTATCAGGTTTAAGATGGTGAAGGCATTTTCTTAAGCTTGTCAGATATGTGGCACCTCTGCATTGTTGTATTTTGTACCATGCTCCAAGCCCAATTTTTTCCTAGTTCCATTGTCTTGGGTCACCTACTTTGTTTATAAAGTCTGATAGGCCCTCAATGGAGTTAAGGTGTAAGTCTTTAGGATATGGATTACCTAGAGTAGTGAATCTTGTAAGGGCAAGAGAATCACACTCATATAGGATATGATGAGCTGATTCCACCACTGCGTGGCATTTCCTACAAATTGGTTTCTGTTTAAAAAGTCCCATTGTATGAAGGTGTTTCCTGCAATGATAGTGCCCAGTAATGAAGCCTACTGCTGAAGGCATGCTCCTGGATAAAAATATAATTTTGGAACAAGATATTTATAACATCTCATTCTGGAAAATGGTGCAGGTTGTCCTTATTGGACCTTGCACCTTAAAACTCAACCAACCATTCTGTGGAAAAAAATGTGGCAACTTTGACACTGCATAGTATTTTGTCTAATAGCTGGAAATATTAAGGTCTAAAATTGTCTTATTCATTGCAAGGAGAAAACCCAGAAAATGTGTAGAAATGCAGCATTTATCTCATTATTTAGTAGTGGTTGCAATAGAGCCAAGGACCTTATGATCCTAAAAGTGCTGTCCTATTAGGTTACATGTATGCAAGACATCTAATTCTTGTGTGTCACATATGTGTAACCTAAAACAGTCTAACTCTTGTTGGATGTAATATCTTGTGTTTATAAATACTTTTAAGATATGTGTTACTATGCACTCAGAGTTATTTGTTTGTATGATTAAATGTAAGTGTATTCAACAATATAACTATGCCTGTATCTTGCTAAAAGGTACTGTTCTGTTTCCAAGGTGCTATAATGCAATGTCAAAATTAAGCTATTAGAACAACAGTGTCTTGGCTAAATCAGCTATAATTTTTATTGTAATATACTGTTCACTTCACTCTTTTAATGATTTGAAATGACATAATGAATATAAATTTCGAAAACAAAGTTTTGTTTTATAATACTTTGTAGCATCACATTGAAAAAAGTAGAAATATTGCAAAATAAATAGTTAGAAAATTAAATTCAAAGCTAATTCAGCTGATAGTATTCACTCTTATTTCAAAATAAATTTTATCATTTGTTTAAAATATTTGATTTAGTATTTATAAACAGTGAGTTTTTATTAATTAAATATATTTATGTGTAATTATTAAAACTGAAAATTTTCAAATTGCAATTTTAAACATTTATTTGCTTTTAAAATATTTTAGATTTCATTTTTTTGAACATTATTAATGGTCATTTCCTATCTTATTCGGAAATTTAGGAATAATATTTTTTAATTCTCTTACAAAAACTACTTTTAACTAGGATTATTGTATCTGGAATTGATTTGAACACTCAACATTTCATTATTTTATGATTGTTATTTAAATGTTTAACAACTGATTTTAAATTATACTTACAAAACTTTGTAAAAGGCCGCGGTGGCCTGGTTGATTAGGGCGTCGTTCTCATTACCTAAAGGTGGTGAGTTTGAATCCCGGATTAGCTGAAGACCTGTAGTGTTCACTAATGGTGACTGGGGCACGTAAAATCTGTCGGGTCGCAATGTCCTCCATGTTCCCATTACAAATTAACACCTGTGGGGGTGGTTGGAGCCAGGCTTTGGGTTTTCACTGGTTTCAATCTCTAAATTGGAAAATTCATATGGTGCTGCCATCTCTGGGCCAAAAGTCGTACTTCCACCTTTGTATGAGGGTGCTCTATTGAAAAACGGAAGATGCTCTCTCTGACTTCATTGGCCTAGCCTCTGACGGGCAGGCTTGGCGTTGCCAAGTGTCATCAAAAACAATAAAACTTTGTAAATTTAATCTTGTTTGCTCAAGGTTACAAAAGAGAATTCCCAAAGTTTAAACCATTCAAATAAGCTGACAAACAATCTGGCCATCAGAAAGGAAGAAAAGTCACTCTGGCATTTGTAGGAAAATCTGAATATCTTTTGACCTCTCAGCAAAGCCCAAGGCTTTACTGGCAGAATCACTCGGTGCTTTCTACTTTATTTAGCAACATGCCTTCCCTTAATCAGTGATTTTACTGAATTGAAAGAAAGGCTATTGTAATTTATAAGCTCTCTAAAGGGCCATTGCACTGTTCTTAGTCAGCAACCTCATTTCTAATAGTTTTGCAAAATGCATTATCTGTATATTGTATAAGTAAACTGGAGAACTGATATTGTCACAGACAAGTACTTAATAGAAAGATTTCTGGTCATACAGCTGCATTAATGCACTGTAAATAGTCCCAAATTTGCTGTCATAATATGTAGATTGAGCCATGATGAGAGCATAGCAAAGAAAAGATTGCAATACTCCAGCACTATCTTCATCATTAAACATAGATCTATCTTTTAAGACTTGTAACCAAGAATCTAGGGTTTATATTTTCATTAGTAAATAAAGCTATGGCATAAGTTTGTTCCCTCATGTGACTCTTACATATCTAATTTCGAATGAACCAAGAACTCGAAATTCAAGGGACAAATAGGTTCATAATAAAAATAAAAAAAAACCCTGTATCTCAAGAATATCATCAAGATCAGTAGCGTATGGAATATGCATATTGCACGAATTCTTTGAGTTTTAAGGTTTCTGTGTCCACTAACATGACACATTATCTTCAGAATGCATTGCCTGATGTGAGAAGGGGTGTGAAATCATTAATTTATTCTCTTTGGCAGGAATCGTGGAATATGCAGGTTGTCAATAAATTACATTCTATTTTCTCATCCGTCACCTCATTATCTGTTTTACCGCTACGAAGTGCAGACGTTAGATTAACTCGCCTTCGTTTCGGACACACACGTTTCACACAAAGACATCTATTTCTTAGTGAATTAAACCCATGGTGTGAAACGTGTGATGAACTATACACAATTCATATTTTAACCATAAACGTTTACAATTTTTTAAAATCGATATTTTAACTATATCTGATTTATTGGGTGATCCTCCCCACAGAAACCTTTTCGCCTTTTTAAAGGCGATTGGGTTTCTTAATTTTAAATTTTATGACTTTGATTTTATTTGATTTTTATTTTACTTAACTTGGATTTTAAAAAACATACTCAGTTTTGTTTTTCAATGTTTTAACGTTGAGTCTGGGTTTTATAAATAGTCTTTCATTAAAATTTATTTTCTTGGTGCAGCTTGTCTTTTTTGGACCTTGCCCATAAAACCCAACCAACCAGAATGCATTGTTCTTTGTCTGCTTTAACTCAAAAACAAAAACACAGCCAAAATATTTGAGTTTTTTTTGTTTCGAAGAGCTATATCCTAAACTATGAGATAAAGTATGAGAAAGGGCACTTGTTTAAAGTGGAAAACTGGCAAGTGGGTTTAGATTAGATGTGGCATAATTAGTATATTGGCATACAAATTTTCTCAACGGTTGTATTCTGTGTTGTATTTAGTGTGTCATGTGTTTTTCCTTCACTAGCCTACATTTTATGGTCATCGGTGAACTACAACTTGCTAGGTTCTGATTCCAGAGCCACTCTTCACTGTATCATATATATATATCATTAACATAGACCTTAAACAATATAGGCTTAAAGCGATGCCTTGTGAGAATCCCGAGTGCATTTTTTTGTAATAGAGTAAGCCTTTCCATATTTCACTCATAAAACTGCTGGCCAAGGAAATCCCTTAGGCAGCGTAATATATTTCCTAAAGACATTAGCCAATAAACCAACTTAAGCCCATCATACTTGATACATTACTTAGTTTAGATCAGTATGACACTTTAAAATGTATCGTGTGTGAGTAGTTTGACAAGTTGAAGAAAATTTAAAACTTCTGAGTTTTTTTCTCCTATGACTAATTACAGAAAGTAAATGCTTTCCAGCTACCATGTCTCTTCCTACAGGATTGTAAAGTATTTTGGCTACACTTGGAGAAAATATTTACTGAAATTTAAGAAACTTATGTTCAAATTTTATTTGTTAAAATGTGTATAAACAAATAATACAAGAATTGAAGATAGTCTTATTTAAGGTGAATTAGGAGCATTGATTATATGAGTAAAGTAAAAAAGAAAATATATGAAAAATGATGAGATATTTTTTGTGATAAAAATTTGCTGCACACAAAAGGCAAAAAATTAAAGGAAAAACTATATGTTCATATAAGGAAATATTAAATATAATGAATGCTTCAAACTATTTGACTTTCCCTGTATTATAATTCAGTTAATGAATTGTGTTAGATTTTCCATTATTAATTCCATTTAAGAGATTATTAAAACAACGATCTTTGTTTTAATTAAATAAAAAATATACTATCATTTTAAAATATTACAAATAGACAAATGAGTGAAGCAGTAAATACTAAAAAGACATGTAAATACATAGTCTTGAAGCTGACTAAATTCATTCTTTTTATTTAAGAAATTTTTGATTTTTGTTTACAATTTCCAAGACCTACCTTTTAAGACAAAAGCAATGAATGTTGAAAAATTGTATCTTTTTTTAAAAAAAAAAAAAAAAAAAAAAAAAAAAAAAAAAAAAAAAAAAACCCTTCTCTTTTCGAATGGGCTTTCCTAGATCTGGTTGTAAAAACAAGCATGTGTGTACTTAATTTCTTTCTGCCCTTTTAACGAACCTAAACACAGAATTGTATCGCATATGGTGGACTCTAGATCGCAAAGCTGTGTCACATTCTGACAAAAAGTCAACAGAGTTACCTGAAGCAGATCTACAGCTGTCAAATTCATCCATATTTTGATTAAGATGGGCCACTTGTTAAACAATGGAATAACTACTTCAGAAGCCAGCCTAATAGTTACATGGAAAAAAGATCCTGACACTCCAAAAATTACATTGGTCTTGCAGCAAATCATTTGCTCCATAGGTTTTGCAAGTTTACTAGTAATTACTATAAGGGCTGTTCGTTTTTAACCATCAAATTGATTTAAAGGATTATCCTTCTTGTGTAAAAGTATGGTAGAGCTTTTTTTGAAGTAGATGGAAGTGCCAGCTTTTATTAATATTGGGTACAGATTGAACATTGGTCCTAACTTTTAAATTCTAGGAGAACACAATCTAACCAGGACATTTTCCTGTTTTTGAGAAAATACCAGTGAGTTTGTATTCATTAAAATCTATATCAAACATCCATTGATGGGATGACAAAAGTTAATCAAAGCTTTGTGAATATTTCTCTTCAATAAATTCTCATTCCCCTACATTGTCAATTCAATCTTTGTGATTTGGAATAAAATGAAATAAAAACATAAATAAAATTTTTCACCTGTTAAAATCTTACGGACATCCCCAAATAGAAATAGCCTTTAAATATGAAATTTAAATAAAAAGTTTTTGAATATGTTAAATTATTAACATATTTAAAAACTTTCTTCAAATCTGTCTTGTAATAAAAGAATAAAGGCTTTTTTGCTTTTCCTCATAAATTCCTTTTTGTAGAGAAGCTGCAAATTTTCTCCATTTTAAGTTCCATCCATATTGAGGTATATTATAACTAGCCTTCCTAATACGAGGAGAAGCTTCTTTAATTATGCTATGTCTGGAGCAAGGACTGTATTTGACTTTTCTTTTGGCATTGGGTATAAAATCCTCGAATACCATCATTAAGTCAGGATTAAGGAGAGTACTGTTATAATGAAGCTAAATCTGAATTGTGGTGTACAAGTTCTACACAAATAGTTTAGAAACCACTTTGCTTGCATTGTTGTAATACTATGTGCATTCCTCCATTAGCATTCCTGGAAAAGGAAAGGGCATCAAAAGATAATTTTGTATTGCCAGGTAAGCTATAACATTGTAATGGACTTTAATACAAATCAACCAATGCAAACCCACTCAAGATGTATGGTAGAGTCTATCTCTAGTGATTGTGTAAATTAATAAAAAGCTGGCAAAGTTTTGCTTTCAAGATATACCACTAGCAACTTTTCTTTATTTGTGTAGTGCCTATAAGGAATGCCCAGGAAATCTGGAATATCAAAGACTCCAAAGGTAAATTAGCACCAACAATAAAGAACATCCTTTGTAATTAAAGTTGTTTGTAGTTTTTTTTCATACAAGAAATAAAATTCTCAATTTCTCAATAGTCCAGAAACTCAAGGAAGGAGGCAAAGCTGTAGCAGATTTAGTATTACCCAGGTTTATACCAGGTACCAGGGTGTATCACAAGGAGGCTTGTTACTTTACACCCTTTAATCTATGAAAAAAAAAATTAAATTACCTGCTTGGAGAAATCAAGCCTGTTGATATGATAAATATAATTTATAATAAATAAAATAGGCAAAATTAAGTTGTTGAGAAACAAACCTAATATAAATTTTAAAGTGTCTAAAATGGTAGTTTTTCTATCAAGCAATTTGTTATATACAATTAAGAATGTTGTCATATAATTGTATATAAATAAAGGTAGTGAACTAGGAATATAAATAAAAGTAGTGAATAACTAGGGTGTTATAATGTTATGTATTTCCTGAAAATTAGTCATTTCTAATAAAATTGTATTTATCTTCAAATATTGGCTTTTTTATTATCAAATTGCTATTTTTGTTTATAAAAATTTGAAGTTAAAATATTTCAAATTTGACAGTAAAAAAATTAAATTAGCATTAAGAATGAGATAAATATGTAAATGTAAGTATAAAACTCCAGTAATTCTAGAAAATTGCTTATTAAAATTTGTATATAAGTATACATTTATTATAAAGCAACTATCAGTTGATGCTGTTGCAACTGAAAATGAAAAAACTATTTAGAGAAAAAATTTTCTAAAATGGTAAAACTATTTGGGTATTTGTGAATCCATGATGTCCATCTTTATTTGAAAGTATCATCATATTCATTTACTTGTACTTTACAAATTTTGACTAGGAATATTTTATAAATATTAGGTTGGGGAAAAGGAAATCCATTATTTTTACATAAACTTTATGTAACTTCTTTTGGATTCGCTTTGTAAAAAGGTTTAAAACAGCTTTCATGTAGATTTTTAGGTCTTGCGCGTTACGACTGCTGACATGCGGTTAACTTCGATCATTTTTGATATTTTATAGACATTTTCGATGATGCTGTATCCACATGCGAGGTGCATCTCTAACATCAAAAATAACCGAACGGAATGGGCGAAATAAAAATTGTACGTAACTGGTTGTTACAGTCTTATATAGGACGATAAACACCTTTCACAATTTTAGCCATCCGGCTTTCTTTTTCGCCGTTACAAGAGAAAAACGAAAATGTATCGAATTTTCTGTTTGTTGTCTTCCATTTTTAAAACCTTGTACTCATAACTGAATTAATGAAACAAAAAACCGTAAGAGGATATTTTAGTGTCAAATGTCACCTTTCCAACAAGCATAAATTTGAAATTGTTTGATAGATACCTCACGAGATATCAATCACTACAGACGTCTACTGAAAAATAATGGATTACTTTTTCCCCAACCTAATATTTTTTAATTCCATCAATTCATATTGTGCAAGTTTTGTGGAAAACCTAATTTATATTTTTTTTCTAGGGTGTTCCTGTAACATCTCTCCGTTTCTTATTTGATGGGAGAAGAATCAATGATGATGAGACACCAAAGCAGGTTATTTATGATAATTTGGATATTTGATAGAATATTACAATTTCTACTTAGATTTTAAAAAGAGAAATTTACTGAATTTATATTTGATAACATTTTTTATTAAATTGTTTTTAATCATTGGTAATTAAACTTATTTAACCTTCAATTTAAATCCCAAATTTAGTTCAATATTGGCTTTAGGATACAGAAAATATCGGTGTTAATATTTTGAAATTGAATGCTTTATTTTTATAATGCAACCTGATTTCTTTGCTTTAAGCCAGCTTCAAGTTAAATGCATAGTTCAGTTACTAAGCTATTTACATATTTATCTTGCCAGAATACAGATAAAAATGTCTAGCTACAAAATAATCTAATACATTAAAGTAAAAAGTGCTACTTCTAAAATGCTATAAAATCAAAGTGAACTTTAATATTTTACTAATGTGTGGGATTTTACCTCTTACAGCTGGAAATGGAGAATGATGATGTAATTGAAGTCTATCAAGAACAAACTGGTGGTCAGATGTGAATACTACAGTGGCAGTAAGCCTTTCTAGTTCCAGAACTTTTTTCATCTGGAGCTGCAGATACTTTCCATTGTTATGTATGTAATCAATCATCTTGTGTGTAATCACAATCTGTCACATGTTTGTTTTTAGTACATTGGTCATCAATTTCATGTTCACTACTTTTTTGTTTAAAGCTACTAAGTAATCATGTTTTTGAATTTAATTTCCTTATGTGATTGTGTACTTTTTTGTTTATTGCTGTAATACCCTTTTTAAGCTTTCTTAGTAAGCCAGTAATCATTAAAAGTAGTATATTTCTCCTATAGTAATGTCATAAAAATAAGTTTTCCCCGTGCAACCAAATTATATGAAAATTGAAATTCATACTTTTAAAAATGAGTACATTAAAGAAATTTCATTCTATGTTTTGTTTCATTTATTTGCATCTCTCAGAACATTTCACAATGAAAGACATTTTACACAAAAAATATTTGTATTGTGCGTAAAATTATGTACCATCAAAAAGACTTAACTTAATACTCAATTCCATTTTTTACAAAATTGCCTGAAAACTTTTTTATTTTAAAAACTTTAAATTTCAAATCAAAAGGTCAAGAATTTACTAATTATATACAGTATAATTGCTGGTATTGCAAATCAATATATTGTTTATCAAGTTTTAATAATTTACTTATTTTGTTCAAAGAAGTTCAACTACCTTAAAACTAATTTCTAAGTTTTAAACTTGGTATGACAATAACTTGTGCAAAATCCCCAAAGATTGATGCTAAATGTCATAAAGTACAAAGATTCTAATTATGTCTTTTGAAGTAGGGCTAAAATTTCTTTTTGTTCTAGTGATAAGATGTGATTAAAGTTCTTTGTTTTTGTTCAAACTGCTATTCTATTTTTTGACTGTGTTAAAAACTTGTGCTTTAGCTTTCAACAGCTCATTGGTGTGATTTCCTTTTTGGGAATATAAATTTTAGTAATTTGGAATCCTTTTTATAAACTGCATAGCTTCTAACTTGTACAGTTTTTGGGTGAATTATAAGTTCATGCAACAATATGATATTTTAGCAATTGTCAAATTAGTCTGGAAATGCTTATTCTCAAAGTTTCTTAATTCTTAGCGATCATGAGAAATAAAATCTTCAATCTTAGAAAGTCAAATTTCTTTAAACTTAAAATAAGTTTTCATCCACTATCAATTAGTTTTGATTCTACTCATAAACAATAGATTTAATTTAATAAGGCATTATAATAAATATAAACTTCTAAATGTGTGTGCCTGTCTTAATTCTAAAGTACTGTAAGCAGATGTTTTATGAACATTAATATAAGATATTGAAAAACTTCTAACGTTTTAAAATTTTTAATTATTTGCAAGTATGTATATATACTGGATAGTCAAATTGTGGGCTGTATTTACTAAAAACATGTGCCTCTATATTTTATCTATAAAATAAAAGAGCATTTAGGTTATATAAATTTAAAATTAATAAAATATGTATTTAGAAGTATGTGTAAACTATTTCTTCCTTGCAATTATATTAATTTGAAAACTACTTGAATATTTATTTTGTTGCCAAGTGAAAACAAGTGTGGAATTCACATTAGCAAGGATTTCTTTCTATCTATAATTTTTAATTTGAAGGAAGGGGGGAGAATTATTAAAAGTTATATATAATAGGAAAATTCCAATTCTCACCCAAAAAGTTTTTTCCATGATGAAAGATTCTGGGCCATGTACCAACAAAAATCTCTTATTTCTGTATTATGCATAGGTGCTACTCAACTGGGAAATTTGTGGGATTTGTTTACGCTACCTATATTCTGATCATTAGTGTTTCAATATTGACTGCTAAAACTTTGTCTCTAGATGTTGGCTGGATTATTTTAGTTTGTGTTATATCAATTTGAAAAATTACTCAGCTTGTTCATCTATCTAGTAATGCAAAAACATTTTTTAAATGGGCTTGAAATGAAATTGAAGCATATGAATAAAATTATAAACGTAAATATATTATTCAAATACAGGAATAAATTATCCTAAACAATACAGGGAGTGACCATATTGTAATGTATGACCCTGAGCATAAGAAGCCAAAGCTTTTTTCCAGAAAGTGAATATTAATCGTTACATTTTATATATCCCCATCCAGCTATTAATCAAAGCAATTATCACTAATGCATTTTTTACTGATAGCAATCTTTAGCTCCAAAGAAATGAGCTCATTCATTAGCTAATGATAAGTCAGTATGTCCATATGGAGGGGAAATTTGGGTATTGTTAAAAGCACGAGATAATCTTTAATTTGCAAAAATTAAATCTTATAATAAATATTGCTGGAGCAAGAATTATAACTTGGGTATGTTTTAAAAATTTTTGAGGATGAGAAATATAAATTGATAACTGCATATTCAGGCTCTTTAGGAGAAAATTTTTCAACTTTAAAAAAATATGCTAAAATAAATTAACTTACAGAAATTAAAAACGGGTTTAGTATTTGTAATTAATAGTGTTCAATATTTACTCAACCATGCATGGATCAAAACGTGAGGAAATCTCTTTGAAAAAAGGACTTCATTTCGTAGCTGAATGGAGTAAGCATAAGTATTCTTGCCTTTGGTTCAGCAGTTCATGGGTTTGGAATCCACTTTTAAACTTAGATCACACTCTCTAATTTACCACAACGTACAAAAAATTACTATTGAGTGTCAAGCCAAATCTTGATAGAGTAAAAGAGAATTTTGAAATACTGTCCATAAATTGCAAATTCAGGCGAAACTTTTTTGAATGAAATAAATTGAAAATTTTACTTATTTATTTTTTGAACTGCAAACAAATTCATTCAAGCAACCCTTTTGCTTTTTGTTCTAAATTAAGTTAGAACAAACAATTTAGAACCACTGACTGAATTTTTATTTGCATTTTTGTATGGAATATTTCACAAATTAAATAGTGTGTAGATAATTATGAGTTATAGAAACTCAATGCTTTAAACAGCTCATAACACTTAAAAAAAAAAAAACAATGAAGTATAGTTAAAAGAAAATGCAGCCAAACAGAAAAAAAGGCTTTCTTAGATGCATTAGAAAATACTTTTTTGCAAAATTGTTTATGTCAAAATTAATTCGCTAACTATGGTGCTGTACATGATCTAGAAGATGATAATTCTAGAAGCTCATGTCTAATTTTAGAAGGGATTCGCGATTGATTTCTTGTAAAGTGAAACAAATTGTAATCAGTGTTAGGCAGTGAAGTGTTTTTACTCTTAAGTTTTGAACTTGATTTATTGTATGAAAATATGTGATCACATTGATAAAACTACTAAGTAAATTATGCTCTATCACTGTGAAAGTTTTGAACTATACTTTATTGAGACAAGTAAATATCTCATTTTCTAATTTTTTTTTTTATATGAAGTTTTACAAATTCCATTTTTTATGGCAATGATATAAGTCATTTGTTATGTGTCAGGTGTTCACACATTTTTGTAATGATTTTGCAAAGATGAGAATTTTATTTTCTAATATGTTCTATCTGATAACCTTTTCTTTGAACTATATTGTTACATATTGATGTCTTAGATCAAAGTCCTTTTCTTCAAACATCAAGACAAATTCCACTCTTCATTCACAATTATCCTAAGTCCATTAAATGCTTTTTGATGCGGCTTGTTTTAAAAGTTTAAATGCATAGTAATTTATTGGTGGCACCCCAGGGAACTCGGATGGGATGCATTCAAAGAGAAGAGCTTTAATTCCAGTTTCATTTTTTTTTCTTCAAAAAGTGAGCAGTAGATTTAGAAGTATAACTTTTGGAACTTTATCCTGATGGAACTTAATGCAGAGAAGATTGTTTGGAAAAAAGGATAAAATTCATTTAAAAATAGGTGTTGATACATACTTGTGATAGTAAACCAAATTAACTTGGGCATTTTTTTAGTTTCTTTAAGATTTCCGTTACAGCTTGCTGATAGCTAAGTGGTAAGCGTTACTGACTTCTATGATATTGGTCATTGGTTCGATTCCCGGTGCGCACATGGACGTTTCTTTTCTCTCTATTTTCTTGTCCTTTCTTCTGAGATGATGAATGAATGTAGCCCACCTTATAAACGGATTTGTGGTATGACGTGGGTAATGCTACTCATCTCCGTGACTTGGTTCACAGATGCACATTGGGTAACGATAAATGAGTAGCATTTTCCGGTCTTGTTGTGTGGTGAAGGGTTAATCAGTCAGTGCCTGCCATTAGAAACAAAAAAATTCCATTACAAGAAAAAGTCCAGTAATAACCTTAAAACCTATAAAAAATTTTTCTTTGTTTCCTTGTTTTTTCTAAAAACTTACTTGTTAAATCTCCTCTTTTTCGGTTGTAAATCGATCTTTTTCTTTTGCAGTCAGATAAATATATCTAAATTTAATCAATTGTAACTACATATTTCTATTTTCCATAGGCTAAATAATTTTCATACAACAATGTGTTCATTCTTTAGTTAAATTTGCTAATCAATTGAAATTATTAATATTTCTGCCTTGATAAACCAGGGAGAGGTATAAGCTACTTATACAAACTATGAGCATTCTTAATTTTATTTAGGAAAGGGGCAAAAAACAGGCATTCAATCAGAAATAAATAAATTTCATGTTTTACTACATAATGGCTTCAACATATTTTTTTAATTATACCTATAAATTATCAACAGTAAGAAAATAGATATATTTTTTAAAAATTTGTGAAAAACACTTTCACTCTTTTCTATTTTTCTTTATAATTAAATTTGTGGAAGGCGAAATTTTCTAACGATGTTACTGATAAAGTTTAGAAGATTTTCTGACTAATCAGTTTTAAAAATCTGTTATGATCGTGCCCTTTTGAATTATTGCCTTACAACGCTTAATCGGAGAATTTTCCGTGTTTATTCACCTGTGTCTTTCAAAAATAACATTGCGATGTAATGTATTGTATTTGTTAATTCAGATGATGAAAGAATCAAAAAGAATTCTTATTAGTATTATATTTAGAAATTCTTTCGCTCTAAAAAGATGCATGAAAATTTAATTGTGTGTCTCTCTCTATTGATTTAAGTCCCAAATTAATCTTTAATCAAATTGTAATTCTGTTTATTTGCTCACAAAAATGCAAATATAGATTTATTAAAAAACTAGCACGTTACAATTGAAAAACCCAAAACTTTAAACTATTTAGAAAGTGGGATTACTGGAGGGAAATATTAGCACTAAAACTAAATTTGTTAAGAAATTATTCTATCTGCCATATGTTTTTTATTTATTGCGATTTTAAAGTGTCGCATAGATGCCACTTTTTTTGGTCGGAGGGACGGATTTCTGTTCTTTGAAAATTTTAAAGTAAATATTAATGTACAAAAATATTGCTATTAGTATAGAATTCTTAAATTTCCACAATTATTTTCAAAATAAAATCCTCGATATTACTTAACCAGCTATAATTCAAGAGCAACTCTAAAGCATATGCTTAAAATCAATGTTTGTGTAATTTGACATCTAAAGCGCGAGATTCTCCACGGAAACATTTGTAAAAGCTTGCTTTCAATTCAATGATTCGTGTATTCGATTCCCACCTCGTGTGTGAATGTTTATAGTGGTTCGCAAATCATTTTAAACCATAGATGTTGGCTGAATGAGACTTCGTGAGCAAAAAGTGACCGCAAAAAGAAAAACAGACCAAATCTCTTTGTGATTATTTCACTATCCTCAATAAATATCTGTGTTGAGCTATCATGATTAATTCTGCGGTAACGTCGTTATTTGAAATTTGCAACCCTACAACTACTTTTAAAATGGCTAGTTTCATAAAGCTCGATTAAGATTGGGCGCATATTTTGTTTTCACCGCTGTATGGATTTTTAATCTAATAAATATTTAAAGACCACAATTTCAATTCTAAGAAAAATAATTGTAAACAGTATTTTATTTATTTTTTACATTGCTATGAAACTTAAATTACGTTGCTAATAAAGGTACGAATGATTATCCTCATTGTGTGTTATGTCAAAAAGTCTAACTGAATTTCTTTTTAATAAATTCAAATAATGTGTAGCAAGTAAATTATTTCTTTTACAGAACGTTTACTTTTTAAAATAATAGTATTTTTAATTACTGTTAAAAAATTATATTTTCCTGTGAACAATAACTTAAATATGAATGATTAGGATGAGTTCGAATTTTTTTTTTTTTTTTTAATTCAAGTAATATTAATATTTTGTAGTATAATCATCTCGGATCTTAAATTATATAAATAAGATTGAAATCCAAATATAAGTAGTCAACAAGTTGTATTTTACTCAGACTTTGAAGAATAAATAAAAGAAAATTCCATTATGATAATTTAATTAATTAACATTTTATATTGTGTGCAATAACTCTTTATCTACATTTATTTGAATTAAAATAAGTATTCTAAATCTAAACATTTCAATTTATCTTACAAACAATTTTGAATCCAATAATACTAGGTGCATTAATAGATATTATTGATTGGTTTATTATTAGAAGTTAATCACCTAGATAATTTATAGAGCATTTGGTATTAAATGACCCTAAATCTAATTAAATCACAGTTCCATTTGTGTGTGAATCGCCTATTCTATTTATAATCGTACAACTTGACTATTCTTAAGAATCTGAGGACTCCGTAATGGAGTGGAAGTATAGGTCTTCATAGTTTGGAAGAAGAAGACCTGCCATTGTCAGAGATACTATTTCAGTCGGAGGGCATGACAAATACGATCTGTTTTTTTTTCCCATCCTTCTTTAATAAACACGATTAATCCTTGGCAGAGTTGAATACTTAAGTCACTACGAGAACGATGAGTTTGTCAACCAGGCCACAACCAGCATATTAATGTGTCATTTAGTAAAATCATATGTGTCGTTCCAAGGTTTTGATTCATAAGGGGAAGTGAAACAATACATAAGCATTTTGTATTATATTTTATTGCGTTAAATTAGTCTCTGACACTTAAAAACATTAAAAGCTGTCAGTTGTCTCGTAATTTTGAACTACAATCCAGTGACGAGGTAAATTCTTAACAAATACTTTTCCTACTAATATTTTATACTAGCTGTACCCGCCCGGCATTGCCCGTGCATTTAGAAAATGCAGATAAGTGAATAGCGCAGGAATAGTAGTGTAGGACATGTAGACTGTCTCTCTCTCTTCTCCCCCACACACACAACATTCTCCGTCGATAAAAAGGAACAATATATCCTAAATATTTTAAACGGAAAATTTTCCAAAAGATGGTCGCCAGAATTGTTTCTCAAAAGGAGCTGGTACAACCCCGGAATCAGCTATCGGCGAGCAGCGATCTCGAAAAGAAGTTTTATAAATAATTTTTTTAAAATTTTTCTAATTCAAAAATCGAAAATCGGGCTTCGAGGTCTGGTGGCCAGCTCCCTTGTGCTTCCGTGTAAAAAATTCCAGGTCCCTGCGTGCGATAGATTTGGCTGGAGAGCTCGGTCAGACAAACGGACAGACACATTACACTTGCTTTTATTATTATA
>JAPDSC010084108.1:0-10735 GCA_026290005.1 Latrodectus geometricus | reverse complement strand
AATATGTTTTGCGATATAATTACAACAATATTTTCTCCTTATTATTAAATTATAAGTTCCATTTAAAAAAAAAAAAAAAAAAAAAAAAAGCAATCTATATATTGGAGCTACAATTGAAATAAACATAAAAAGAAAATTAGTTTAAGATGCAAATGAAAAAAATAATTAGTTTAATTTAAAAAGTTCATGATTAATTTCAGAAAAGTTTATTAATAAGAAATCAATTATTATAATACTTAAAATATTGTGTTATCAGTATTATTAAGCAATAACAACTCTATTTGAAAAGGAATTTCCATCTAAAATCTAATATAATAGTGAAAAGAAAATTAATTAGAAATCTAAATAAAAAAACATTTTAATTTGAAAACTTTCATGATAAATTTTAGAGATATGTATTTACAATTATTATAACTATACCAATATATTTTTTTACCTAGTATCGTTAAGCAATAATTACTATGTATAGAAAATATTTTTAATAGGAAATGTAATTGAAATAAAAATGAAAAAATTTAAAATCTTAAAAGATAATTTAATTTAGGAACTTCGATTATTAATTTTGCAAACGATTTTTTAGTTTTAATAAATGATCAGGTATGATCTTTTATTAAACTGGATAATATTAACAGCTGGATAATATTGAGAAAACGATATAAAATATATAGTTTTCTCAATATTATCCAGCAAAAACACCAGATTTAAAAAAAGAATCTTGATCTTTAGTTTCACTTGGAAACAGGTACTCGTCCGATAACTTATCGTTTGCACCTTGACTTCAGGTGTCTCAAGACTCGTACAATGGATTGAAAAGAATTTCTGCAACGGAGGCAATCGTCCTTCTCGATTATTTTTTAAATGTCACCTGATTCCTTAGTTTAACATTCCAGAAATGTTTTTTTATTGTTTTTATTCTTATTTCATTTGTTTTAGTCTCCTATTTTATCTCATCTGCCATCAAATATGGAGGATAGTCCTTCAACCTCTAGTAGTCCGCTTTTATGTTTGCTTATCTTTTTCTTTTCTTTTTTTTATTTGCGTATGTTGAATATGAGAATAATAATTGATTATCACTTCGATATGCCTCTCTTTTATTTTCATGTCTTGATTTTTTTTGTACAAAATATCATTAAAGTTACCTTTTCAAAATTTAAATGAATTAAATCACGAGCATATATATATTTTTTATTAAAACTTTATTGTTTGCTTTTTAATCCGAGCAATCAAAAATATGTCACGTTCTTTTAATTTTTACTCTACGAAAATTAATTTTGAAGAAATGCCTCACGTCTATATTTATTCATTAAACATTTATCGCTTGCTAACAATTTTATTGATTAATTAACCTTTATCGTCTGAATCTTTAGTTGAATGACCAAAAATATGGCAAATTATTTTCTTAATTTTAATCTTCGCGATTTTTTTTAAAAATATTTTTAATACATTATTAAATGTACATCATTTGATAACTATTTTATTGATACATTAATATTTATGGATTGTTTTGTTAGCTGAATAATAAGAAACGTGGAATATTTTCATTAATTTTATTTTAGACAAATTAATTTTATTTTTGAAAACATCTTTTAAATACATATTAACTTATATTATAAATATTGCTAACAAAATTTTATTAATAAATTAATTATTATGTATTTCATGTTAAAAACATACGTTTTCTTCTTTATTTTAAGCAAATTCTTATTTTTTAAAAAAACATACTTTACGTACATGATTTTTTCCTAAAAAACAACAATTTTATTTATTTATTGATAATTGATTGTTTTTAACAATTTTATTGATAAATTAACATTTACCAACTGTTTTTTCTGTTGTAAATAGAAAGTTGTTTCACCTTTCATTTTGAATTTTTGTTAGGGCATGAATTCAAGATGTCTACATTTAATATAATTTATATATTAGTGAATCCTGTTTTAAAATTACTAAAGAATTGTCAGAAGTATAAAAATAAATTTATAATTAATTATTAAGAATCCGTTGCTAAAGAGAAAATTAGAAAATCTGTTAAGCCGTCCCCCCTCCTTCTCCAACAAACACGCCTTAAAATAAACAGAACTGCAATACCCTATAACCTAGTGCTAAAGTTACACGTTCTGAAATTGTGGATCTATCTCAACCCCAAAACAATATTTTGTTTCGTTATGATCGTGTTTAGATTTTTTATTTATTTATTTTTCATATTTGTTTCTCACAATCATCACATCTATCAGAGTAGACACTTGGAATTTTCCGGTTTTAAATGTGCATGATGCATGAATATGATTTACAATATAATGAAAAGTTTTAGATTGAGGGAAAACTATGTGGTGGATGATAAAATATATATATTTACAACATTCGCCGGCAGTTAAGATGTCTATTATATGGTAACAACCATCTGGTTTTTCTCAACAATAGTTGGGATCCAACCCGAGACCTTCCATTCCGAAGAACATAATCTAAAGGGTATAGGTACCCATCTGTTTCTCTTACCAGAATTTTTTCCCACTGTTTTAGTTTTTCCACTAAGATATGTAACGATTAGATTATTAAATTACTTACTGATAAATTTTTTTATTTATCATTTACGATATCTATATTTGCAAATGATCCAATAATCGTCGGAGGCAGGAAGAGATTTCTTTCACCGAACATTTACAAAAGAGAACAGGCGAGGGTGGGAAAAAAAAAAAAACAGGAAATGAACTGGTAAACCTTCTGAAGCTAGCATCGACAAACATAGCTTTATCTCTCTGCGAAAGAAAAGGAGCACGACATTTTAATGAATATCCGGCTAAATACGGCTGGTCCGGTTCAATCCTTTGTTCCTAGCAAAAATAAAATGAAAAAAAAAACGACGTCGAAGACCCTCAATCGCATCTCCGGTGATATCCTAAAAGTCAGGGACTCAAACAAGTTATTTTCCGTTTTCCGCAAAAGAAAAGGCATATTAGAAAGCGGGTGTTGGAGGAGGGGTGGACCAGCCCAGCTTTCGCAGGCGGATGCCTTTTCTGTTGCAGTCCCTAGACCGTGACCGATTCCTGAGCCGCATCTGGTCATTACCTGCAGATGGCTCTTGCAAGAACAACCTTATTTTTATTTTTTCTATTATTCACCATCCCGCTTTCTATTGGTTGCGGCTTGTTGCAGCTCATTAAGGTGCTGTTCGGAAAGGAAAAGGAACTGGGCCACCCCTGAATGGGGATTGTGATTGTTGTATCCATTGACGCAATGCATCATTGTTCTTTTTTTGTTTCGCCATCTTTCTCAAATCCAAGTTGAGGTCGGGACCGTCCATTGGCTGGCTGTGGCCCCTCCCCTTCGCTTCTTTTCCTCGAATGGCGCGGCTTCTTCGGATTTTCTTTCTGAGACGGAGGAGGAAAAGAAGAAGAACCCATCCGGAACGTGGCTCTCCTATTGGAGAAGAGCACCAGCATCTTGAAAGCAGCGAGCCTATCAACTTTTGGTTCTTCTTTGCCTTGCGCCTCGAGGTGGACGATTTTATAAAAAGAATCGTCTGCTGCGTCCTTACAGCTATTTCAGATTAAATCCGACGATTTTTTAATGGATGCTTATAAAATGCTTACTGAATAAGTGCGATACGTTTTCTAAACAAGGCCGAGGAAATTAAAAAAAAAAATAGTAATAATTTGCAGTCACGAAATCCTAATTTCCATTGAATCCTAAAAGATCATTCAAGGTTGTTTAAACAAATTTTTCAAGTATACGTAATAAAAATAAAAATTATACATTAAATACTGTAAATTTCTAATTAAAAGAAACATCTTTTGTAATATATTTCATGTAAAATTATGCATGTAATGATATATATATATATAACTTAATTGTATTTAGTTTAAATTTTATAAACGCGACGCCTTTACATCATGTATGCTCGTATATTTTTGTTTGCTTTCCTAAATTAATAATGATTAAATAAATTACTGGGACGCGTTTTTATTGCACAAATTAACGGCACTAAATATACCCAACCACTTTTTCGTCTTGAACTAGGGAAGAGAGCATTTAACCTCACTTTGACCATGACCGCATAGATTCTGGATACGAGAGGATCTCCTTTCAAAAAGCCTCACTATCCTAATCTTTTTTTACATTAACAAAATTTACTGTGGATGTTATTTAACACATCATACGAAATGAGTTGAAAGAATTTTTTTTTTTTTACAACACCAACTGAATTTTCTTTCGGAGAGGATAGATAGTTCATAAAAAAGAAACCATATTCAAATGTTGCAAGGGATGAAAAGGGTTTTCAAGACTCTACACAAAAAATAAGCATAAAGATAAATGTCTCATCCATCTCTATTGACTTTCCTCGTCCTAGTCAGTCTTCCGAATAGAAGGTCATGGGTTCAATTTCATTCACTAGGTGAGTTTAACGACCTAAGACTCTTATGAGGTATTTTTATATCCGCAGCTTAAATTTCCTTCTAGGAAGTCTATTTAAAGATAGTGGGTCATATTTAATTGACGCAATGGTAGAAACCTCGAAAATTACCAGCCCAACAGATAAGCATGCAGAAGATAGATAAGCTACATATATCTCCCACTGTTCAACAATGATGAGGGCCACTAAGTAATTATGACCTCTATCACATGTTCTTCTATGGTAATATGTGTTTATTCGTTCAAGTTCGCAAGAAATAAATTCTGGGAAAATCCCAAGCACCCACCTGAACATATATGCATGCGTTGCAATCATCAGCCTTTATTGAATGGCTAATATCGAATTCAACAGTTTTCTCGTGAAAATATTTCTCATTTTGGCAATGCATATCACAGTTCCCCATCCCTGTTTATTGTTTGATTAATTGATTAAAAATTTAATTGATCACCAAACTGAGTAAAATTAACGCGATAAATAATTTATACAAAGAAATAAGACGTAATCAAATCATGCTTTTCCATTATACTTCATTTCGGATATTGTCGTAGCCGGGTGATTATTATGACTCATAATTGCCCAGATGTAATCTAGCTGACTGTACTCTGCTTTCTAAACTAACAGGTGGCGGTTTCGAGTTCGACTTCTAGCTCGAAAGTTTTTAAGCGAATAGAAATCTATTTGTCTTAGTCGAATAAGCTTTCCTCTAATAAAAATAAGCGTAAAGTACAAATCTATCCAGTACTTTCCCCAAATATTCTTGTCAGTTGGTAACTGAATAAAATATCGTCTTTAATTCAATTGCTCGTGGATTCGATTCTCTCTTTTGACTGGGATGCTTGTAATGGTTTGG
Source organism: Latrodectus geometricus (assembly GCA_026290005.1). Taxonomy (NCBI): domain Eukaryota; kingdom Metazoa; phylum Arthropoda; class Arachnida; order Araneae; family Theridiidae; genus Latrodectus; species Latrodectus geometricus. Next base: position 5,477 of record JAPDSC010084108.1, on the reverse strand, counting down.
AGTCCACTATAACCCTCAAACCAGTCAGACCTCGTATGCAAAAAGTGACCATAGAGCAACAAACCAAAACAAGAAGTTCAATTCATTTTTAATAATTCATCTTTGGCTATCAAGTGTTAACAAGATCGAACTTGGAACCTTTCACTTCGAAGTAATTTTTATTTATTATGTTTAACCCACCATTTTCAGAACACGAATAAATACACAATAACTTTAATTAATTATATATTTCATTTTAAAGCAAACTCCGCAAATAAGTTTTTTAAGTTCATAAAATAGAGCACCCTTTGTTCAGAGCAGACTCTACGAACAATTCGCCAACCCTTAGTCCAAGATGCGGTTCTTTCTTTTTTGGCTTCCTTCGCCTAAAATTAAAGTGTCCTGTGCAGACGGAAGTTATAAAATATAAGATAGCAAAGTCGCTATCTCGCGGTAATTATCAAAACAGGGGCTTTTGCAAACACGGGGGCGTTTTTATAAACACAAAAGGGGCTGCAAAAGGCTCGGTTGCATCTATCCACGAGTAATTAACGCCTTTTCGACGCCGTAATTAAGACAGTTTTCGTGGGAGCGATAGCTTACAAACGCCGCCGAAGGAGGAAAACAAAAAAGGCATTCAAAAATTTTAAATACTTCTCTTGTTTACAACATTAACTCATAAATTCGCGGCGCTGCCTACCCACACCCTCTGCTCCGTTATCTTTCCTCCTCCTTCTGCCGTTCCCGATAAAGTCGGTTTCTTCAGCACTCGGGGGGTAGAAGGGGAGAGTCAGCTTCCGATTTGATTCATTTTCACCTCTGTAGATGCTATAAATCCCCCTTTCCGCCCCCCTTCACTTCGCTATCTTATTTATTAAGGAGGGGGTAGGGGAGAACGCCTCTTTTCGAAGTAATTATCACCTCGATAAAAGAGCGGACCTGGGAATCTGATAAGGGGAAGGGGTAGTTCAAGGGGGGAACGGAATGTGTCTCACGAGGTATTGTTAATTACGAAGTTTATGCTAATTAAGTTGCCCGTCTCAAAGTTGCTCTTCGGTTGTTGCTTCTAAATATTTTCTCTGGTGTTGCAGATTTTCGTATTCTAACTTCTGCTGACCAGTTAGAAAAAGGAAATTTATTTTTCATAAATGCTTATTTATTTTTTTTAAATAGTAGTTATTTTTTACTGAAAAAAAAGATTAATTTTTTTTTCTCTTTTTTAGAATATTCTTAGTTTATTTAAAATAATGTAGTTTACTTAAATTTTTTCCCCATTATCTACAGAACTCATTTGGTTTCATAATGACAATGAAACTGTATTCGTTAGGTTCGAATCTCACAAGAAACATATCGGATAGCTTAAACCAATGCGATACGTTATTGTTTTCTTATTTCGGCCAATTCAAGGCATTAAGCATTACCAAATCGTCTTGTTAATTTTTGGCAATGATCAAGGGATGTGGTCAGTACCTGAGCTCAAGCCTCACCAAAGGAGGGGCTAATGTCAAAGAATGGATAACCCGAAAATTAAAATTATTAAAGGCATATCTCAGTGACCTTATGACATTCTTATACCAAATTCGGTTCAGGTGGGAGTTGCATCTTTGCATGTGTATTCTCAAATTTTCAATGTTTCTTTTACTGTGACAGTCTGGTGTAACAAATTTTTCTTAAAGTAAAAAAGAAAAGTTAAATTTTCAGCCGTTTCTGAGTACAAGAAATAACTCCGCTCAGTAGTCAGCGAAACAATCAAGGCTGTTGTAAGGCATTTTAATGTCTACCGCTTAAATTATATTCCGGGAGGTCGTTTCATAATAGTGGGCGGTATTAATGGATAGCTATAGAAGAAGTCTGAAGCATCTCCAAGCATCCTCAACCCCACAAACGTGCATGCAAAAAAAAAAAAAAAAGTGCAGATTTTATCTCCTTTTGTTCAGTAGTTGCTGGGTACGAATCCGTAACCTTTCTCTCTGAAGATCACAATTTTACCACTAGACTAAGATGAACCAGAAAATAGAGGTTTTGTTTCTGCTTTCTACATTCACGTTTATCAGGGTGAGTGCTTGGGAGTTTTCTGAGTTTCTCTCCTTGCGAATCTTAAATACTACCCACTATCGATGACAAGTCATCCAAGAAGATAATAGTATTTTACGACAAATCGCTTAGAATTGTTAGGTTATTAAAAGTATTTTATTTTTTTCACTTGTGATTGAAATATTTTTTATGATTAAAATAATTGGTTAAGATTTTGCAGATTTTATATTAAAAAAAAATTACCAGTTAGAGGATTTTAAGGACACTTGTCTCTTTTAATTCCATAGATTTAATCTTGAAAAGCTTCCAACTCAAGCTTCCCAGAAAGTTGTTAATAAATTATGAGCTCCTGTCCCGTGAATCGAGATATTATAACCAAATCGGAAAGGCAAAAGCTTTTCCGGGAGTTCATTCTTGGAAGGCTTTTGATCGGCGGCGGACTTTTCGCAAAATCTTGTGAAATGGCGCGAAATTTTCGCAATTGAGAATCGAAAGACGGGCATTGACGCTCGGACATCATCGGCAAAGGAGCGTTTGGTCAAGTGTCCTCCTCTCTCAAAAGGCAGGACTGGGCTTCTGGAAAACTCTTTTCCGCATCAAAGGGTGGTCCGACCGGCCGGCTACTGTCCATTGTATTGCGGGGGCGTTGCGCATCCCCCCCCCTACGAATCTGATGATGAAGCTGATGAATTCGAAGCTGATGACTCCTTGACTCCCTTTGGGCGACTTCGTGTTCTTGGATCGCTTGAAAAGGCGGTGACGTAAGGGTCGAGAGGGGGTGGTGGACACACTAATGCATCCCTTTCAAAAGTGGGGTGGTCGAGTCTTGGGCAAGGTTCTCTCTTCCTCCTTAATAGCAACGGACAGACAATGCCCACCCCCTCCCCCAAGATGAGGGAGTCCGGCAGGTTTCCGATTTAAATAATGAAAACCCATTTTGCGCCACTTGAACAATGGACGCTGATTCAATTGGTAAACAAAAGGCCGCTGGCCCCCTTGAAGATCGCCTGCCCCTCCCCGGAAACAGTGTCGGCAGCTTTGTGCTCTGGAAGTAGTAAAATTAATGCAGGGAAAAGTATTCTCCCCCTTCCCTCCCCTGCCACCCATGTGCCATCTTATAATAGGTCCTGTAGTCCATTTTCTGCTTGCTGGATATCATCAAGTTTGTTCGACTTTGACGCAGTCGAGATAATTTAGCATCGATTTTTAAGCACTGTTCATTAAAATTTACTCCAGGGTGATAAGAATATTATCATCATTTCTCGAAATTCAAATTGAATGAGATTTATTGAATAAAATATATATTTTGAATAATAGTATAATTCTCACTTGAAGACTTTGTTTTCTTAACGAGTAAAATTATTTATGAACTTTGTCAATTTTTTCAATTGAAAAAATAATTTCGTTTTATGTTCCCTGATTCAGATTGAATTCAACGAAACACTTCAATTTCCAATTCTTGAAGTAAAGATGTAGTTATATTGCAATAAATCACACTTTTTCTCTCATGAGTTTATTTACCGGTCTGGCAGCTGAATGATTGCCGATCTGATGTTCGTAGATTCGATTCCCATTTAGGATGATTATGTTTGTAGTAGTTCGGAATCCGTTTCTAGGTATATGTATCGGTCTTATTAGTCTTTATGTGCAGTGCAAAAAAATTATCATTGAGCAACAAACAATGGAACCAAAAAGGACCATTGGAAATTACGAAGAGTTTGCTTTCTACGAGAATGTCAGGCTGTTCATTTTTGCAATATAATTAAATTTCATTTTAAAATATAGAAAATTATGGGGATACAAATAAATTATCATTTTAACAGATTTTTCCAGTTACTCTGTGGCCAAAAGCTAAAGGTATCTGCGAAGTAGAAGGACCTGAACTCGACCCTACTCTTTGATGAATAAAAATTGTATCTGACACCGCATAGTAGATTAAGCTGATAACAGGTATTTTAATGTCCTCCGCATAAATTGCCTTTCGGGCGAACTTTTTAGAAGTAGTGGGCCTTATTCACTTGTCCCAAGGTATGAAACCAGAAAAATCTTAAGCACTCACTTCAACAGCTCTGTATGCAGAAAGAAGAAGTGCAACATCTATCGTTGTTCAACAGTGGATAGGACCGTACGCTGAATCTTTCGCTCTGAAGAGCGGCGTCCCATTTCTAGACAATGGTAAGCCCACCAACAGATCATTCTTGCATTTCTGCTTGCTACTTGTACATCCCCTAGTGTGCATGCTTGAGAGTTTTCTTCTTTGCACTACGTAAGTATAAAGAATGATTAATTAAAACATTTTCTCGGAAACACTAATACACAGTGGATGTCAAAAAATATATTCAATGACAACTTTTGGAAATTAGGTTTTTAAATTAAGTATTTACTTCTGTATCAAACATTCATCTCGTTTTGTTACAAGATATACACATAGCCATATGTGAGGGAACATCTGGTCTTCACCTTAAGTTATCAGGAATTGCTTGTTCAACAAGTCATGGGATCAAATTTCGAACCATACTTTGCTCAATGCTAGATTTCCTCTCTCAACTGGAGATTTCCTGGTTTTGTCCCTTGTGATGCGAAAAAAGTTGTCTACAAAATTCCGATTCATTTTTAACTCTACGGTCACTTTTTGTGGTTGAGAAATGATAGCAGGACTTGCAGCTTAACGTATATTTTAGATCCACTAGAAACGTTTACATATGAGGTAGGAATCGAACAGACGCATTCTTGAACTAAAGACCGCAACAACGGTCATATAAGAAGAAAAGTTCTCCAGGAAAAAAAATGCATTTGAGTTGTTAAAAAAGGCCTTAAAACAGCTTTCAGATTATCGCAAATAGGTTGCTCAACAAAGGTGCAAATGAATAATAATATACTGGGGTGGTCCAAATAACAAAACTAAAATCGCCACTTGCAATCAGTTTCGTGCCACCTCTTATGTAAATGTCGTATTCAGTGCCATTTGAGGGCTAATGAAATCTGATGTGGCAGTGTAGTTCACAGTTAATCACATTTCGTTCTGCAATCGCAACCCTTTTAGGAGGGATCTCTTTTCCCCAAACTCCTAAAAGTTCCTGCCAAAGATCTTCGCTCCGTGACAAATTTCGTTACTCGGTTTCCCGAATTCAAAAGTGAGAAAGGGACCTCTTCGGAAACTTAGTTAAAATCCTCGGAACCACATCCCAATTCGTAATCGACGTCTTTACCTGCTAATTCGATTGTCCTTTCATCAAAAGGAGCTCTTCCAAGTCCCTTTTCCCAGAAAAAGGATTCAGCAGGAAAATAATGGCAGAGGGTTGCGAGGGGAGGGAGGGTAAACGTCTTGCAAACGAAATTGAAATGAAATCTCAAGGAAAAAAATTTCACACACACATGCTCGAAGATGCCGAAAAAAGGAAAGGAATTCCGCAAAACGGATTCAGATGTCTACCACCAGAGGGAGCCACCGGGTTCTTTTCTGC
>JAPDSC010084107.1:61021-86928 GCA_026290005.1 Latrodectus geometricus | reverse complement strand
AAAAAAAAGGGCAAAACAAGAAATATTTTCTCATTATTCATAAATATTAGACCATTTTAGTAAAAAATTTGGTAATTTTCAAAATTATTAAATGTTTTTTATTTTAACATGAGGCTTTAAATTCTTATTTAGATAAAACTGTTTAAACATGTAGTTAGTTATAGTGTTTAATTTAGCAACAAATGATATTCTATTTTAACTTTATATTAACATAAAATAATTTTACATTCAGACTTGCTTTTTCTTAATTAGTAGCAGAGCTAAAAAGTCAGCATCCACTTCCAATTTGGGCAATACTGATGAAGCTCAAAAAAAATTTGGAAACGCCAAAGGAATTTCATCAGATCAGTTTTTTGGGCCTTCTAAAGATAATGAGGTAATTTGATAAATTTTTCAAGTTGTAAATTTTAATATCATTAATAAGATTCCTTTAAGTAATTAAATTTTGGAATTTAAAATATGGAAAGAGGGATCTTTGTAGAACATAAGAGGAAGAATAATCTGAAAATTATTCACTTTTTGGGAAAAAATTAAGATATGTTCATAACTTGTGTCTGACACAACTTTATTATTACTTATCTGATTTCACTATTTCAATTTTCTCAGTAGATATCAAGAGAAATATTTATTCACCTTTCATCAAAGATATAAATTCTCTGATCAATCTATCAAATAATTTTCTTTAATCTTGCTTTAGATTTCACCAAATTGCTTTGCTATTAGTACATTACACCTCATAGTTTCAATAGAAAATGTATATTTGTTCGTTAATGATTCTTTAATATTTTAATACATGTATAATGTACATACTGTTATAGCCTTCCTTTTTTTGCAAAAGTGTAAAACAAATTTTACAACTATGTATTAAATGGGATTTTTTAAAATTTTCTTGTGAATATTAGATTTTTGTGATTAAATGTGATGAATTTAAAGAGATGTCACCTTAATTTAATTTTTTTCATACTTTCCATGGTTAGTATTCAAGTGATGTTTGTTATTCGATAAACAATGACAACCCTTTTTCAATGTAAGTTGTGGCTAATGTTTCAGAAAAGAATAGTATAGAAATAAAATTTCATGTAAATTTGCTGCACTACTAGAAAAAATTGGAAGATATTACACAAGAGTACATCATGAATAATTCCTTTTGTGATGTTCTCTAATTTTGACTAATTCTCATAATGATTTTACATAATATATTTATTAACAAATAGCCAGATTATCTTTTTAGATTCAAATTTCTGTTATTGTTTGACTTATAATTTGTATTATGTAAAATGTAATTAACATGGATGAAATGTATCTTATTAAGTATGCAATTTTGTTTAAAGAAAATTAAAAGACAAATATTTTGTTTTATAAGTGTTCAATTTGCTTTAAATTAAATTTAAAAATTAAATACTTTCTGTAAAATTTCTTTGCTTTGAAAGGTATCTTACTGATATCTTTTGTGCACTTTACTAAAATAAAATTCTTAAATGTAAAAAAAAAAGTTAAATTTTTTTTTAATTTGTTTCTTATAAATGAGATTAATTTACTGATTTTTCAAATTGGATATTTGCTAATACACGTGTATATCAGTTCTTACTATTTAAAGTTAGATTTTTTCAATCAAAAATATTAACTTTCTTTACTTTTGTCTCTACCTACTTTTCTTCACCAGTTTGAACGAAAAGCTAATCTTACCCGATTTGAAGGCTCCAGTAGCATTAGTAGTGAAGATTTCTTTGGAAGTGATTCTAGAAGAAGTACAAGTGCCTCGGCTTACAATACTCCCAACTTATATGATATCAAAGAAGGCGTTAGAGATGGAGTCACCAAAGTTGCTGGTAGAATATCAAGCATTGCTAATGGTGTTATGAGTTCCCTTCAGGTAAAAAAGACTAGAGATGTGTAATTCAGATGCATGCATCTTTCCTAATTAATCTTCTATTCATTTCTCTAACATTCTTTGCATGTGCTTCTGACATGTCTGTGCAAGTAATAAAATTCTGCATGTGGTACTAACCTATAATCTTCTGTTTACAGCGTAAGTGATGACACCTGTTGATAGATTTTGCTCTTCAAAAACTCCTGGTAAGGAGAGCTTTGCTGTAGCTTTATTTTAAATAACTGTTTTTAATTCATTATGTTATGTGACATGTTTGCAAATTTATGTGAATACTTTAGTCTATAAGACATCTGCAATACTTGTCTTGTCTCAAAATTGTTTTTACTGCACTAAAGTAAAGTTTCATTTCTTCTTATCAGTAATATGCTAACACATTCATAAATATTCTACTTTTTATTAATATAATTACAAAAGAAACCAGTATAAAGGAATATTTTTTTACTTAGGAATTTGGTTTTATTGAATTTTTGGTAAAATTTTTTATTTTCCTTTCGTAAATGTAACTTTTTTCCATAACAAATGATATATTTTGTGAGTGGGAATGTCTAAATTTACATTGTTCACTAATTATGGTAAAGTATACTATGAGGAAAAGATAAAATTAATTACCCAGTTATGTAGAATTATAAGCAAGCTTTTGTTTGATTTTATTGTGTATGTTCCAGTGAATGAGATTTCTATTGATTTCTTTTTTCACTACTAGTTTAATTATATCAGTAATATATCCTCCAATGCAGAAGGAATATATTTTGAGTATTACCTCAGAACATTATCTTCTGTAATTTGTTTTATGTCAACAATATTATAAGTTATTTGAAATACTATTATGTTATGTTACTTTATATTAATTTGTATTTATAATTTAAATTCTTATTGAAAGTTGGTTACCGAATATGTTATTCAAAATTTTATCTTGATTTTGTTTTTTGTATTTATTTAGAAGCTTACTGTATATAAAATTGTCCAAATCTTCTCTGATGTTCATATATTTTATTGCATTAACCTTTATTTTTGATGAAATTTATCACTTATGTATATTCTTCATAGAATATTATTTTGCTATAGTTCTCAGCTAACTTAACATCTTTTTGTTTTTAACAAAAATATTGTAACAACAATATTTAAAGAAATTATGATTCTTGTAAATTTTCATTTATTAACTTGCTTATTTTTCATTATACCAATCAGTGACAAGAATTTAATATTTTGTATCATTTATCAGCAAATCAACTGCATTCATTGTTGCATATTAAAATTATGTTGACAATAATACTTGCAAACTACTAAGTTCTAATTCTTCTGTTTTTAATCCTTTTTTTTTTCTGTTTTAGCTACCTTTTAGATTTTGCCAACATTGTTATTAATTAAATGATTTTTGTTTTATCATAAATTACTTTCATAAAATAAGGTGTACAAATTATTTTGTAGATGTTACTTCCCTGAGTCTTTGTTTGCAAGATGTTAGAATATATTCGATTTTCAAACTGATGTCTTTGTGATGTTATTCTATACTCATGCTAATTTAATTTCAAATTAGTTTTAAGTATATATTTTTGATACACATTTTCTAGCTCTCCATATTGTTGTATTTACCATATTTCATTGTGTATAATCAGTGGATTATGTGTAAAAAAGTTTTGGATTTCATTGTGAAAAAACATTCTCTATGAAAAACTGACAAAGTTTTTAAAAAAATGCCATTTTATGTTTTATAAAATAAATAACAAATGGCCCATGACTTGCGCGGCTAACTTATTTTAGCTATAATTGGTTTCATACAATTACATTCGGAGATTAATCCGATTCTTCAGAAAGATTGTCTTTCATCATTTCACTTTTCATCTTGATACCAGCTTTTTCATTCTGAAAATTTTTGATTTCGTATATTGTAATGTGGAAGCAAAAGCTGTGGAGAAGCAGTTTTTAAATTAAAAGCTCTTGGGGAGACAAGAAATGGCAACAAACATTAATGTTAAGGTGAAATGCAAAAGTTTGTTTACAAAATACATGTGCAATACAAAAGAAAAAATGTATTCGATTTGCAGTTCAAAAATAATTCATTTCTTTCATTTAATTCGTAATGAAACAAATATATTTTATTTTTAAAATATCTAACCTCATTTTAAAATTTATTAAAAACTGAAAGTCTGTGAATTTAACTAGAAACTTCTCAGACTTATCTCTTTCGATCAACCTGGTGTTTTCATTTTAGTTTATCACACTTTGTGATGAGGTTTATCTAAATAGGATCCAATCAGATGTTTTTTGTAATAAATGTTTTTTCTGTACATTTATTATTTTTTTAAATCATAATGTATATTTTTATTTTATTTGGCACCACATTTATCAACAGTATATATTATGGCCTACTCGCCGAAAAATTTGCTACATGTGATATGCCACTGCAGATTATGCAACGCTTTTTTTCTTTTATATGAAAAAGGTCTTGAGGGTAATAGGCTGGTGCAGACTATATTTTGGAAAGTATGATAGTAAATAAAATCAATTGTACATATTTTTATATTGTATGAAATAGTTATAGCACTTAAGCTTCAATCTCAATTGCCTTGAAATAAATGAGTTTTTAGAAAAAAAAATTTTTAATTATCATTCAATAAGCCTTTAGATAGTTTTCCATCTTTATATCTGTTTGTATTTTATCTCATTTTTAACTAGTCACTCTGGAAACCAAATTAAAAGAAGTAAAATTAAATTTTGAATTAATAAGGGAAACTACAAACTAACTTGTGCACCTAATATTTCTTTTTAATTAGTTACATGAACATATTTGAAATGGGATTTTGTTTTTTTAAGGATCGCTATGGCTATTGATGGAACAATTTGAGATCATCAAACATTGAACATAAGAAGCAACTTTTGGCTTGTTGAAATGCTATTTAATAGAAGAAAAATATTTAATTAAAATTTTATTTATAAAATTTCCATGTTGTAAAATTTTGAAGGTATTAAACTGTGTTTAATTTTAGTTTCGTTTTTCTTTTTTACATTGATATCCTTTCTTTACAAAAGTTCAGCTCCTTTGATACAAAAGTCCTCACTGTCAATGTTATATATATTTTTTAAATTTTACATCTATATCCAATCAGAAAATTAAAAAAAATATGTATATTACCCCATTAAAAATGAACTTTCTTCATAATTTAACTATTTGATAATAACAGTAATACCACTTGGTTTAACAAAATCATTATTAAGTAACAATGTTATTAATTACAATCCTTTTTTTTTAATAGCTGAAGATTGTAATATTGAAATTATTGATAGGTTTTCAAAAGACATTTGCTAGAATTTTATTGGTAAAAAAATTATTTTAAATAAAAGTAAATTTCTTTATTTCAATTTCTTATTTAAAGCATAAAATTATAATTCTTATTTCCTGTGGATTCTGTAATTTACTAGTAGTCTTGTATTAGTGCTGCATTATGCATTATTTTGTAGTTATTTTTAACAATTTTTAGAAAACTACATTTCTCATTAGGAAATTAACCTTTGATAATTACAAAACTAATCTTCATTAAATTATTACAATGAAAACTAAATAAAATATTTTAAAGTTTTCTTGCCTAATATTTTTTATGCCAAGATATTTTGAATTTTTAAAGCAAATGCCAATGAAAAATATTAGAAAGTTAAATTGTTTTTATTCCTATATCTTAATCTCTTGGTTTGTACATAAATATTTAAAATATTCTCACTTATTTCAATATTCTATAGGTGCATGATATTATAAAATGTTGTGTAGCATGAGTCTAGGAATATTACAGTTCAATTAAAGTGTTATCTACTATTATTAACAATCACAGTTGGGTTTGTTTGAACTTTCTAATCTAGTGTTCTATTATCTTAAATTTGTTGGCTAATTATAGCTCAATAACTTCATCATTATTATAACATAACATACAAGCTACATGTGCTAAAGAACATGGAAATGGGAATGCTAAAAGCCAATTTGAGATATAATCAGCTATGAAATTGGTAAGAACTTGCAGGCTCAAGAAGACGGCTGAAAAAAGCAACTCATAGTAAACAAATTATGAAGGGGTGCTGTCAGTGGAATGAAATTGAGGTAGAACTGAATACTTCCTTTTCAGACTACTTAAAAGGGGGACTTTCAGTGTTTACTAACGTTAGTTGCTAAAATAATTAGTGATTAAATAGAAATTAAAATGTATTAAGTGATTGCGACCAATTTTATTGATTTAACGTGGTGTTCAAGATTTGTGAAAAGAACTGAGCTACATATGGTGGATTTAAATAAAAACATCGAAAAAGATGCCAAAAGATTATGCAAAAAAAAAAGAGGAAACATACTGTCAAGAAGAGGCCTATCACTTCGCTAGTTTCTGAATGAGTCAAAGTTTTATCGTATTGACAGCGAAGCGTTGCATAATCTGCCGTGGCATATCACATCGAACAGAAAGTGGTTAAATTATTATAAAAGTGGGGCATTGGTGATGCTCTGGTTGATATAGAAGACAATTGAGAACTCAGATGCTGATTTAAAAGATCTTTCAATTGACTTTTCATTTAGTTCTGGAGATGGGTGCCTGATTTTTGACAGAAAATTAAAGTTGTTCTTCCCTAAATAGATTGGATAATTTGTATTACTTTTTATTAAAAAATTTGAAATTCATTTTTAATGATGAGTTTTTTTTATATCGAAAGTATATATGTATATAGGAACGGGTGAGTGTCTTGTATACTGATAATAATGTAAACTAAAACATAAAAATGACTTATTTAATAACATTAGGTTTGCCTTTTCCTTTTAAAAAGGACAACTTTCTTAAATTTTTAAAAAAGCCAATACATTAAACTCAAAAGTAGTATCTTTAATACATTGTTTATATATTTTAATTGTGATTCAGTTAAAAGCTATCATAATTCTTGTAAATTGGATGTTTATAGTATTACTATTTGCATAGTTTTCTGCTCCAAGTGAATTAGTTGCTAAATTATGTATTTAAAATTTCAAAGGTAGACTATAAGGGAAACCCGTTCTTTATTATTATTATTTAAATAACTGAGCTTTTTAAATTCAAGAAAAATCTTGTATAGAGATTTAGTCTAAAAAGGATTTAAATGCAAAGAAATGCTACTAGTCTTTCAAGATATTTAAAAAAAAAAATTATTGTCTTTCTCAATGACAAAATTTCTTATCTTAATGTTTCCTACATAATGGCATTGACTCCATCAGGTACCTTCTTTACAATTAGTATAACTGAGTAGATTTACTCTAAATAGTATATACAACCATGTATAAAGCAATTTCTAGTCTTTTCATTATTCTTGAATGAAATTAGACTACTATTTTTGTTTTAACTACTGAGTTTACTGCTTAAAATTTTTACATTCATTTTTTGCTCTTTTGCAATTTGCTGCCCTGTATGATTACCCAGTATAACATTGAATAACTGTGAATATGGGTATATGAATGAGACTGATTTGTTATGAATGAAACTAATTTTATAGACAATTCTATTATTGCAATACTGACTAAAAATAAATATGATGAATAGTGTTCAACAAAACATTTCATTCATCATTGAGTAATTATCTCTACTATCTTTAATAAGTACTGTCTAGTTTTCAATTAGAGGTTTCATTTTTTATTAATTTCCTTTAATGTTTGTTACTGTTTTACTTATTGAATTTGAATAATAAAAAGTTATGTTGATGATTTATTGTTGGATAATTTTATTATCTAGCCAATGTTTATCCCTTGTCCAAAATAATTTTTTTTAGTCAGTATTGCAATAATAGAACTGTTGCTTAATTGATTATTTTCTATAGTTAAGATACAATTTTATTCATTCTTGTTGCTCATTTGTGTTTATTGATTTTTGCAACAATTTAAATAATACATGATTTTTATGCTTGGTTTAATTATGAAGAATTAAAGACCTATTTAATTATAAATGAAAGACCCATTTAGTTAACATTTAAAGCATATTAATTTCACATTTAACTCTGATTTATGTAATCCCAAAGCTCATAGCTAGTAATATCAATATTTAAAATGCAATATAAATTATTAAAAAAGCAAAAATTATTATATTGAAAATTGATAATCATGCAAACTGTTTTATCTAAATAATAAGATAATTTTATTAATTAAAAAATTTTAGATTTATTTTGAACATTTTCATATGGGTAAGGAGGAAAATGTGCCATATTACTTAGGTAACATGCAATAGAAATTATAAAAAAGAATTAATTATTAAAAATTATTCTTAAGTAGTACGCACTTTTACCTAAATGTTTTCAAAATTTATGAAGATTTTTAAATAAATTTTCAAAGAAAATTATGATGAATATTAGTAGCATAAATGTGCTTACATGTCACATAGTTTATCAAAACCAGCATAGAATATATGTTGGTTAATGCTAAAATTCCTTTCTCATTTTCTCTTGTAAATAATTAACATTTTAATTAGTTATAGCTTGTTCTTTCATTACATAAACATTCTTTTAAACAATGAGTTGTATTCAACAATTAGTAAATTTCATTCCATCATATTACTTTTAAAGTATAACAATTATTATAACAAAAATAATATGCTTATTTACTTAATATATACTGTTTTCCCATTTCATTTTATTACCACATTTTTATATTGATATTTTAATATATTTCAGTAGAAATTTTTTTTCCACATATATTATTTAAAGCGAATTTTTTGTCCAATATTTTCAAACTTTAATATTAAAATTAATATTAATCAAACTCATTGATTTACTGCTCTGATTTTACTTAAATAATTGAGAGAGAGAAAGCTAAAAGTGTGTATATTATAATTCTGATTGATATAATTATATTATTGTCATTTAATTTTTGTGAACATTGCAATTTAAAATATTCAAGTAATAAAAACCTTTTTTCTCTCTTTATTGAATTCAAAAAGAAATTCGATCACAATCTTGATATCATTGACTGTAAAAACTTGTGATACTTTGTTCTTTTAATTAAACAGATAATTTGCCATAACTGCAGTAATTAACTCATTAAATAGTAATAATTGATAGAATCTATCAACCATTACTATATAGTAATTTGTGCATCTAGTATATATTTGGTAAACTGTAAAATTTTATACATAATGTTTAGATAAAGCTTATTCCAATAACTTTTTTATTTTTGTGTAACAATTTACCATCTATAACAATTGCATCATCTGCTTTATTGATAAAGAAAAAGGTGTCCTAAATCCCCATTTTTTTTTTTTTTTTATCATTTTATTTGTAATTTAAGAGTACTGTTTTATGTTTTAGATTAAAGGTTAAAAGGAAAGGCTAAATGATTTCCACAAAGCATGGCAATAAAGGAAGAAAATGTTATTAAAAGTTTTCTGATTTGTTACATATATTAAGTTACTTTTTGTATTTATAAACCATAAAGTGAAAATATAAGAGTAGTAAATATTTTTTTGAGTGTTAAAATTTGATTAAATGTATTCATTATATTTGTCTGGATGTTTCCCTAATATTTAAAAGTGCTACAAAAGATTTAATAAATTTTACCAACATAATCAGTTGAAATTGTATATATTTTGAGACAGCTTTTAACTTTTTAAAATCTATCTAAAAATATTTTAAATGAATCAATGAAAATCAAACATTTAATTTCAATATTTATGATTCTGTTATTAATCACACTGTTGTGTCATACCTAATTATCTTGTATAAGTGTTCTTAATTTTTAAAACTATAATTTAGCTTTAAAATAATGAACAGCACAATATTTTGTAATATATTTGCAAAGTAAATTGTACATTTCTTGTAACTATAATTTGAATTATTCTAATTATATTGAATTTATTTTATCAACAAATGACAACTGGCATAATTATGTTCATTAAATTTCTAATCGTTTCTAAGGTTTCCAAATTTAACTCTTACAAGTATATTGCCAGCAGTCTTTTTATAAAAAGAATTTGATAAAAAATAAATAAAATTTGATTTTTTGCAATGTTTAACAATTTTAGAAAATGTGTGTTAAAACGTAACATTTAAAATATACTTTGAATTGTTCTCTGTTAATTGTAGAAAATTATTGTAAACTTGTTTAATTCCAATTTCTTATTAGATTTTGCTTGCTTTAATGTTAAGTACCCCCAAGCGTAAATAATATTTTTCTCTATTTCTGTAAAATATAAACATTTAAATATGTCAAGTAATATATAAATGAAACTAAATATAGTTTATTTTGAATATATATATATATATATATATATATGTGTGTGTGTGTGTTACCGTGAAAGTCCGAAATCTGGAGAATGTCGACATTCGCTGGTGAATGTCAACATTCACGTAATCGCTTGGTGTATGTCCGAAATATTTGCTAGATATCCTCATTTCTCACTTACACCGGCAAATGTCGACATCCACAATTCACTAATGGTGAATCTTGAATATGCGTTTCATGCAGATTTGTATTTTCTCATCTCAATATTTCAGGCGTGAAAAACGTCACATGTGTGACGTAACTTATCGCCTCTCTTAGAAAGGAGGAGTGACCAATCACGGTGAGTAGAGGATTTTTAACCTGCGGGACAAACCTGACAACAAACAAATTAAAAACAAATTAAATGCTGTGGTGGAAAGGGAAGCCCGGGAATGG
This sequence comes from Latrodectus geometricus, assembly GCA_026290005.1. Classification (NCBI taxonomy): domain Eukaryota; kingdom Metazoa; phylum Arthropoda; class Arachnida; order Araneae; family Theridiidae; genus Latrodectus; species Latrodectus geometricus. The sequence continues at coordinate 76,396 of JAPDSC010084107.1, read as the reverse complement.
CCTTCTGTTATCTCCTTTTCGAGCTCTTTAATCATCTTTTCAAATTCCACCAAAGCTTGTCCGTGATTGTCGACATATACCGGCGATGGTCCGAAAGTGCAAGAAATGTAATCAATTGTACGGTCTTTCACCAACGTATTTGGTATGTGTTGACATTCACCGGTGAATGTCGACATTCTCTGATTTCGGTCTTTCACGGTAACATATATATATGCTTCATTTAATAATTTCAAAATTATTTTAAAAATATATCGTGACACATCATTATAATTCAGAGATATTTTCATTTTTTGTTTTAAATATTTATTCATTTCATTTTTATCTTATGTATATTTTAATGAGGAAAATATTTTTAGTAATATATAATTAAGTTAATTTACTTAACATTGTCAGCTCTAGAGTTGGAATTTTACAAATACAGATATAAATGTAAAAGAAAACACCAAATTTTCTTTAACATATTCAAATTTGATTTTCAGTTATTTTGATTATTAAATTTTTAGTTAATAGTTTTTACAATCTGAATTTCTTCAATATGTTTTTAAGAGAAGCTTTTCGTTTTTACCCTTTTAACTCATTTTTTATATTTAAAATGAATATCAAGTCTCAATGATGTTTATATTTTTCTGTGAAATATATAAACATCATTGTTCTGTGAATGTTTGTGAACTTTTCCCATTTTTTAATAAAATTTTTAATTTTTGCATAAAAATGCTGACAGATGTAATTTAAATGTTCTTTGCAATTGTGTAAGATTTCATCCCATGAAAAACAATTTTGAATGAAACCCTTAATCACTTTCACTCCATTAAAATTGTAAGATTAAAAAAAAATTTTTTTTCTCTCTTTCCTGTTGTTATCAGCCCATCTAAATTTTTAATTTAAAATATTTTAATACATTTATATTCAAATAAGGTCTGTTTATATTAAAATAGTCTAGCTAACTGCGTGTATTTTACGGCAATAAATAATTTCCCTATCTTTTTTAATGAATTTTATAAAATTATCAACCTTTTTTTAAAAGTGTGTTCCTGTTATTTTAGCTTAGTTAACTACCTATAATTAAATATTTGATTCCCACATCAGTCATGGATGCTTTTAATGATTTGAAATTTTTTTCAGTCAGATATCCCAATCAGAATAACATAGTTGACCACTAAATGTTTAGCACTATGTCCTTCAGTTCAATAATTTTTGGGTTTGATTCCCACCTGGGTTATAAACGTTTGAAATTCAATATAAGTTTAAAGTATAAGTTTGAGTTAGTTCTTGTGTGTAAAAACTGACTAGAGTGTGTAATCAAATGTAATTAAATTAGCCCTTAAGCACAAAAAATGAATATAAAGTAATAAATTAAACTGTTGTGTCACTTTGACTTTAATTTTAAAATTTGTAAGTTATTTTGAAATATTTTAAGTTTTGCTTTGTGGAATCGAAAATTTGATATTTTCCTCTCTTTCTGAATTCTGTAATCTAAATCATTAACTTTATTAACAGTATTAACTTTATTAACTCAACAAATTTTAATTAGTTATTTTTTGCCTAATCATTGTAATATATTTATTTAATTTTTTCTATATCAATAATATCTTCATTTTTATTTAAGGATCGCTATGGTTAATAAGGTGATGGTTTTGATTCTGCCAATGCAACAAAAGAAGCTACAACTCCTTAATATGATCATAAAGAATATTGGGATAAAATATAAATTAGAATTTGTTTATAAAGAGATAAATTTTATGTTGTACACAATTTTTGGAGAGTTTTCTATTAAATTACTTATATTTATGTGTATTCGTCTAATAAATTTGATTATATATAAACACATCACTCAATGAGCTTGGGCTTTTGAGGCTTCTCACCAAATGCAAAAATGTGTATAAACTAAGAAATTAGTCATGTTGTATATATTACTTTCATTTCTGTTGATGTAAGTAAATATGATGTGTTTTTAAGGGAAAATTTAAAAGTTTATTAAATGTTTTTATAATGTATTTTTCATATAAAATTTAGAATCTTTTTTTCCTTTTTAGAATTTAAGTTATTTATTTTGCCTTGGAATTTGTTATTGGAATACATTGTGAAAAATTAATCTTATAAATTTAAAGATAATGCATAATTGCATGTAAAATTGGAAAAAAAATTATAAAGAAATAAATGTTTAAGAATATTTTGTCTTTGTTGAAATATTCACTGATATTTTCCAGTTGTTAAAATACTAGTTGTATTTTTATATTTTATGCTAACTACAGTTCTATGGGATTGTACCAATAATGTGATATTAAATACCATATTTTTAATGCATTTTATTTTGGCTTCTAGTTGGTTTTAAGTATTTGTTAGTTCAATCATACTTTGTTGCAGAACTGTGATGGCAAATCTATAGTATATATGTCTGATCTGAAAATTTGAGATCTGAAAATTAAGTTGTGGCATGTGACGTTTATCAAAAATATTACCTTCATTTGTACGTTTTTTGAATTTGAAGATCATTTTTAATTCCTAAAAAGACTTCAAAATGGGAAAAAATTTGATATTTAGTAATTCTAAGATAATATTAATGTGTTCCATTCAAATCAACAGTAAAACCCAACCAATATAAGCCTTATAAGTAAATGAAATTGCATAAACATTTTATATTGTGACATGAGTATGTGAAATTTCTCATCAAACTATTTTAAACAATTAAATAAAAATATTGATGCATTTTATACATGCTGTAATTTTGATGAAAATGAATATTCATTTCAGCATAATGTAATTAAATCTTTTTAGTTGAATTGTGTCAATAATAATAGTTATTTATATATTAATCATTTTATGAATTATGTGATAATAATAAAACACAAATTGATTTTTTTATATCCTCATTTATTTAAAATTTCTTGCTAATATTCAAATCTATTTGGATGAAATTTGTCAAAATAAAAAATTTTATACTGTTTGCATATCAAATAATTTTGAAATTTTGCTTTTTTTTTTTTTTTTTTTTTTTTTTTTTTTTTTTTTTTTTTTTTTTTCCCCTTGTGCATGCGTATTTGAAGAATCTAACAATGAAGGCAAACTTTATTTTAAAAGCTTACAATATACAAAGACATTCAGTTTACTTGTTCTTGAATTTATTTAGAAAAAAAAAATTGCTCAGAACACAATTTTAATGCAATATAAATTAATAGCATTACCTCCAAGATTTATAATTAGAGTTTCTAATCTGTGTATCACTAGATATTTGAAGTTTTAGACAACTTTGGTTCATAATCAGCAGAATATTTTTTCTAAGACAAGCTATCTAAATTTGTTTTACAGTTTTGTACACCACAATCTAAAAACCCGTTGAAAGACATGAAATTTAGGTTTACACTTCATAAAGAAGTTATATAATATTGTAAACTTGATTTGTGCAAAATATAAGTTTAATGTTATTCTGATTTAAATTGTCCTTTTTAGATCTAAATCTCTTATTTTAACTATAGATTAATGATGTTAAGTGTGTATTTCTAAAATTAAACACATAACTGCATTTTCTTGTTAAATATTTAGTTATTTTTTATACTCAAATTAATATGTATTTTTTATTGCAATGTTAAATGATGGTGGAAAAAATTGACTTTTATTACTGCCAGATTTTTATTATTTAAAACCTTGTTAAAGTGTTTTTCAGAATGTCTGTAAATAACAGTGATTCACATTTTTGCTTTAAATTTTGAAATTAACAGCACTTTCTAGATTCATTATTCCAGTCATTGGAAAAAAAGACATTTATAAGTTGAATCTTCAATAGGTCTTTCATTAGCACTTTTTGCAAGGAGAGAAAATATATCATTGGATTATAAATTGTAATAGTGGTATGATAAAGAATATATTTTTAAGATAAATATGTTAAATTGAAAACTTTCTTATGTAGTTTATTTGATGAATATTAAAAATGATTTTTCTATTTTATAACTAACTGTTTTTAAGTGAGTATTTTATAATTAACATTAGATACTTACTTTGAATTAGATAAGTTCTAATATATTTTCAGATTTTATCAATGCGTGTAATAATACACAATTAAACTGGGGTTGAATCCTGCAGTGTCAAAATAGGTTTAATTCACAACATCATTCATTCAAAAATTTCACAACATCATTCTTGAAAACTTAAACCAATGTTAAAGAGAAGTCTTAATTTTTTCTCGACTAAAAGGGAAAAAATTTCTTATAAATTGAAATCTTGAAAGTTCGGTAGATTTTTGCATTCTTTACATAATAAATTAAAACGGTTCTGATAATGTAATCAAACTAATGAAAACGTTAAATATCAAAAGTAATAATAAGTCAATATTATTTTGATTTTAAAGGTCTTGTCAAATACTAATAATTGAAATCAAAAGAAAGAAACTAACATTTGTCCTCTTGGAAACAGCTTCTTTAGGAGAAGTTTTTTTATAAATCGCGTAAACTTATTTTTCATTAATGAAAGATAATGCAAAATAGTTGTGTTGCTGTGAACATTCATTATACAATGTGTTACTCTAAAAATGTCAGTGTTTGTTACAACATAAAAGAACAATTTATGATTTTAAAAAACATGGTGTTCTTCTTCTCTTGAGCTTGTCAGATATGTGGCACCTCTGCATTGTTGCATTTTGTACCATGCTCCAAGCCCAAATTTTTCCTAGTTCCATTGTCTTGAGTCGCCTACTTTGTTTATAAAGTCTGATAGGCCCTCAATGGAGTTTAGGTGTAACTCTTTAGGATATGGATTACCTTGAGTAGTGAATCTTGTAAGGGCAAGAGCATCACACTCATATAGGATATGATGAGCTGATTCTACCCCTGCGTGGCATTTCCTACAAATTGGTTCTTGTTTAAAATGCCCCATTGTATGAAGGTGTTTCCTGAAATGATAGTGCCCAGTAATGAAGCCTACAATTGCTTGAGTCTTCAATCTTGGGAGTCTAAGAATTTCAGATGCAATTTTCTCAGATGAGTTGAAAATCATGCTTTTTGCATGTTTCTGTCCAAGAGAGTCCCGCCAAACTTTGTTCATCTCCTGTTTTTCCCAATTTTGAATGGCCTTCCTTGTATTCTTCATGAGGATCCCACAAAAGGGTTCCATTCCTATTGGATTGAAAGAGGATCCCTGTTTTGCAAGTTCATCAGCTCTTTCATTACCTTCTATTCCTATATGCCCTGGCACCCAAATAAGAATAATTTTATTCCCATTTGCCAGTTCCTTAAGGAGATTTTTACATTCCATTACAATTTAAACGTGCTGTTAATAAAGGCTAGAAAATATATATAAAAGTTGAAAATCACATGTAGAAATATCAACCTGTGATTCAGTAGTATCTATTTAAATTAATGTTAAAGGTGCATAATCATTGTTTAATGTGTCTAGTGCACACTAGCATTTTGATAATTAGAATACAAAACGTTTCAAACAAAAAGGAAATATTAGGTGATAATTAACCAATAATTATTATGCAATAATTTTTTTTTTTAGTTTAGTCAATAATAGCTGGAGAAAAAAATATCTCTTAAAATCTGATTATTGATGGAATGCTTTTAAAATGTGTATAAATTTGTTCAATTTTATTTTCAAAAATTTATATAAAATCCTTAGAATTAGATAGTTAATTTAATATGTATTAACATTTTTATAATGAAAGTGCTACTTATTACTGTGCCATATAAATTCTAAAAGACCAAAAATTCTTTTCTACCATGTAAGATACCTAAAAGCCCAAACATTACTGATTTCTCAAAATTCAACACAGATGTAAAGGACAACTATTTTATGAAGACCATTTTTAGTGAGTTATCACTCAATGTCTGCGATGTAATTTCCAAATTCTAATTGTAAAATTAATGACACAATATTAAAATATATGGATGAGATCCAAATGTTGAATATCATCAAATGCATTTGCGGATTTTAAGAATTGTTTTTAAATTTAATTTCTGAATGCCAAAAACGAGAATTGTTTAGGTCATCAAGATATTTTGTTTGCAATGCTGCCCTAAATAAGATTTTAGGAATTTTCTGATAAGTTTTTTTTTTTTTTTTTTTTTTTTTTTTTTTTAGCAATTTTATCTGAAAATAATCATATTTACATATATTATGAGAAAGACTTTGATACCACACATTTTATTGTAATTTTGTTTTGTTATTTTCTGTTTGGAAGAATCAGTATTAAAAAGTAGTTTTCAGTCTTTCACTATGGAATCATTTCGGTTAATAAGATTTTTGGAAGAATTCTGTATGTCATTTTTGATTTTATAATTAAATTTTAAACAACTAAATGTATAAAATTAAATAAATTTCTTTTATGTAAAAAACGATCAATCTTTTCAAATCTGTAGATTTGAAAAAATTATTCTAAACTTTCTAGTAAAGTAAACTTAATCTTTAGTGACTGTCCAGTTCACACGATTCCAGATTTTTAACTAATTAAACGCCATAAATTTCTAATATTTTTGTATTGAGAATTGTTTTTTAACCATAAAGTGGTAATTTCTTTCGTTACAGTTGAGATCACATGTAGGCGTCACTATTTTACTTATAATTGGTCTGCGAATTAAACAAATACTTGTTTTGACCAATAATGTTGAATACACAATTTTGTCCACCCATCAGAAACAAGTAAATTTGTTAGTGGGATAAGCTTTCCAGTGAGCAGTTGGAAAGAAAATTTTGACCAATATCTTAGTGGGTTAATTTATATATTATTGGAGATTTGTCTCTCTTGATATCGCTATTAAAAATAAATTATTAATCATTAAGTAAAGATAAATTTACTTGTGATTAATAATTTATTTTTATGTTAAAATGTAGCTTGTAAAGCACATTAAATATTATCATATGATTGCTTATGCAAGCAATAAATAAATCATAACATCCACTTTATGGTTAGTTTAAATCGGCAGGGACGAGCAATTTAAATGTTTTTATTTTTTATGTTACAAAATTTACTCTTTAAGACTTTCATAAGCATTTAGTAAGCATTTGTCTATTGAATACATTTAGAAATTGTTGATCATATAGGAATTTGGAAATCAGACTTAAGAATTACTTTCATCATATTTTGAAAAAGAATTCTGTAAAGTTAAAATTTTACAGAATTAATTAAAACTCATTAAACTAATTGAATAACAATTACATTGTTTATATTTAAAAATAGTTGATGAATCTATCTAATCGTAGCAAAAATAAATGAGATGTCATTGTCAATAAAATCCGCTTTGCATAGATACCAGATTACACAAATTATTTATTCCATATTGTTAATTTTTACATTTATTGGAGAAATCGTTTCGTCAAAATTCGATGAAAATTATTTAATTTTTCACATTTTTGATGGTTAATATAGTGTGTCAATACATCATTTAAATGTGCAAAATCGTAATACGTTTCCGGAAAGTTAAAATATTGAAAGAGCCGAAGAATATTCTGGTTTTTCTGTTTATACGGATCAATAAAAGTCGAATAAGACTAAAGCGTTCTGACAGAATACAAGAACAGCATATCAAAAGAGGGTTTACATATATTATTTGGAGTGGAAAGAAATGGAAGCCAATCCAGACCAGAGATTTGCTGACTTGGCATGTTATTAACAATCTGGTGTCAGCCTGAATGATTTTTTAGCCATTAAATTATGCCTATGTGTATGAAAGATTTTTGTAATTTATTACAATCGCATCGTTATCTTGAAAGATAACGTTTGTGTAAAATATTCATCGACAACAGCGTTCTGTGATGAAGTTTTCAAACTAATACTGTTTCGCTATCACCTGAAATTCTGGGCATCAGTGATAAAGGAGAAGCTCAATACTATTACCTAAATGTATAGTAAATGGATGGTCATATCTTGGAGGTAATTGTATGAGAAAATGTTGTGTATGATGGTAATACATTTTTTACAGAAGAATAATGACATCAACATGGAATTATACCGAAATTCGTAAGAGCTGTCCGACTTTCCCATTCTACAATGAGCTCGTAATTTTTATAGGTAATACATGGCCTTATGGAACAAATTTTTTGTCCGAGTTGCTTAAGGAAGATGATAATGAATGCATGATTGATGTTTCTTAGACTTAAATTTCTTACAGAATGCTTGAGATATCTTCTGCAGTTGTATTAACTAAAGAAATAATTCTCTTAGAAATATCGAAAAACTCAATCGTTTCTGGAGACAAACGACAATGAAAAGATTTGCAAAATGAGAGAGAATTCGCTGGTAAAGTAACCCTCGCGAAGAAATGATGTCACAAAATGGACTTTCCGAGCGATAATTCGGTACATTAATTTATGTTTTGCAAAATATTTGAGAGATTTGTGGCAAGTTATAATTTGTATGAATACTATGGGAAAAGTCAATATTTATAAGTATGGATTTTTTTAGGTAAATGAAATAAATTGATGTTCAATGTCTAACGTTTCTTATATTTAACTATACTGTTAAATTAATTTAGGTAAAATGCACAAAGGGACATACTATATTTAAATATATTTTTAATATTGAAAAAATTTATTCTTTGTGTTTAATATATATAATTATATATATAAGAAAAAAATGTTTTAACATGCCCTTTGTTGCGCTGAAGTTGTTTAGGTGTAGTTTTTTAATAAAGTAATTTCATTCCCCCTATATTTGAAAATTAAAAAAAGTTTTTTTCCGAGTAATTAAAGCAATATTTATTAAAATTTGATAATTATATTACTGAGCCAAATTAATTTTAAATATAATTATGCAATAAACATATTTTATTTTGGATTAATATCTTACTAAACTTTATATTAAAGTCTGTATATGTATGTAAGACTATACCCTTTAGTTTCAGTTACATAATTAAAATTAAACACGATACATACATGTCGTTTACTTTTATAAACATCACTTCAGTATATTCTCAATCTCTTGTACTCCAATCAATAAAATTATTTGCTTGTTATATAAAATAAATACATGATATTTTCCTATTTCATAAATTTTTTTCCCATAATTTTATTTCATAAAGCATTTTTAAAAAACAAATTCATATATATTCACTTATATTTAATATATTCATATATTTCACTTATATTTAATTTACAAAGGAATAAAGGATACTTTTTTAATAATTAATGTTTTTAAACTATTAGCATTTTTTTTTCATGTTAGCTTTAAATTTATGTTAATTATTGCATAAAATTCATTGAAATGTGTCATCTCTTTACATTTTCTTAAAAAACGTATGAACAATGATACTTTTATAATCTAATTACACACACTATAAAATCTATTTGAATTAGTTATTGTATTTTAAGAAGATAATTTATTTGAAACAAAGCTTTCATGCTTAAATTTCAGTGTTCTTATGCACAAATTTCATGAATATAATTGTATATTCATATATAATGTAGGAAAGGAGGTGAGTGAGAGAGAGAGAAATTTTAGTACTTTTTGAATTATGTTGATAGTTTGACTGCATTTTAATAATGTAAAAAAAAAATCTTTGCAAACACATAATTTTAGTATATAAATATAATGTATTCAAATTTGAAAATAAAAATTGTTTTTGATAATTTTAACAGTTAAATACAAAATGTGCATTGAAAATTAAATATTTATTAAACTCCTTGAAGCTCATATTCTTTATTGTAGTACTCGCATCTGTCAATATTTTTGCAAGAACGTTTCATGACCTATCAAATTGTTTACTTACCACTTTTTCCCTTTTTTTTTTTTTTTTTTTTTTCCCCCTCCTCGAAGAACATTAAACTTCTTTGAATAATAGAGAATACCCTAAGATTGTATTAAACATAGATACACGTCATACATTTATGTCTTCACGCAATAATTGTAAATTCTGAAAAATGTCAAATCCTTAGTGAATGATAAATAAAGCAGTAATAATTAAAGGAAACATTTAAAAAAGAATAATATATTTTTTTGGGAATTTTTTTCTATTCCTAAGCTTTATAAGTATAGAGTCATGCTGCTTTTGGACAATCGTTTTACTTATTACCAATTGGATAATTACTTATATTATAATGTTCAATATTCACGTCAAGTGTTAGTGACATTTCTATTCTCAAGTTTAATTTACTAAACATCTTGGTGAGGTAGGTATATATTTTTGGAAATACAAGTAAATTAATTCTAGTTTTTGTTTATAAATAAAGAATAAATCCTGTATTTATTCTAAAGTAACTAAAAATCAAATTATAAAAATTAAAAGTCAAAATTGATAAAATATGTATAAAAATTTAAGTATAAAAGCAGTCTCTTATTTCTCCTTTAATACAATGAATAAAGAATTCAGTAAAGTTATTTCACCATTTTAACTTTGAAATAAATTATGAAAGTTAAACCTTATTACATTAGAAACGTGAATCTATCAGTATTGGTAACTTTCATTTAAGTTTACATTATACGTGATGTCAGAGACAATTCTTGCTCGTTACAAGTGGTACTTCCGAATCGTTTCTCAGTTGTACAGTTGAAATTTATACTTTGTTTTCGCTTTTAATTACGTTAAAAATATTTTTTGGCGACATTAAACTACTGAACAAAAGCATGTAGCTGTAATGTTGTTTTGTTAGCTAATTTTATTTTGACTTTATTTCCTAAAATAAATTTTCGATGTTTTTAACGAAGCGGAAATTTTATAGAAATTGCATTAATTCCATAGAAATAGTTGTCAAAAAACATGTCTGTTAAATACTATAATCTTTGTGCAACGAAAATAAATTGCATGAGATGATTCATTTTGAAATTGCGAATTCGGGGTTAGAACGTTATAAAATACGTACATAAACAATTCAAATATGCAATTGATTAATGAAAAAATAAATTTATAATACATTTCAATTCTTAACAATCACAGGGTTCTTATTGTGTTATAATAATATCTACATATACAATCTGAAAATTTTTCAATAAGAAAAGAACCTTTTCGTCCCGGTGGTACAACTGTTGTACCACGAAAAAGAGTGTCTCCCAGGACGGCTATGGTACAGCAGTTGTACCGCTGATTTTTTCCCCCTTTCAAGCGCGCAACTTTCTTCGTCTCAAATTTCTCGGGGCAATTGAGGGAGATTTTATTGCTGCTCTTTTGTGCCTGAAAGTCGTAAAAATTGGGGACTTGTCCGAGTGGAGAATTTTGGCGGAAAACGGATTCATTGGCTCTTTTTTTAAAGAAAATCATATTCATCCTCATTTTAGCTAATTTTTTCGTTGTAAACCGTTGCTTTTTTTGTCAGTTGAAAAATATTTTTGATGGCTTCACCCCGTAAGGGTTTGACTGATGAAGAAATTAATATGTTATAAATTAGAAAAAGAAAACTTTGCAGATTGTGATTCGAATTGTTGTGATAAATCTGAATTCAAGGATAGTTTTCGTGATGATAATAATAATGCAGATTCCTCGGTATCATTTGATTTTAATTGGCGTAACCCTGAGACAATAGAAAAACCTATCATTTTTAAATTTATGGGAGACTTAATAAAAAATGCTTATAAAGAACAAAAATTAAAAAATAAAGAAAAAAAAGTTATACTATACATTTATACATACAATATACATTTTTACGTATGTACAGAATATTTTTATTCTTAATTAGGAATTGAACTATAATTTGTTAATGCTGGTATGCATTATGTAATTTCATATTTATGAGAGTGTGTTTGAGATTCTCACTTGCATACTCCACAGCAAAATGCTTTAACTCTGGAGTATGAGTTAAAGCATTTTGCAATTTTTAACTATGAATAAATTAGTTGGCTGGCTCTTGCGTTCATTAACTCTTTCCAAATTTCATAATTACCAAAAAAAGAACATTAGTGTCCTTACATTTTATTACAATCTTTATTCCTCTTAATATGTCTATATTTGGTCCGATCCTGATCAAAAATGCTGATTTTTATATTGATATTTTATTGATTAAAGTAGGGAACTGTTAAAGAAATATATTAAAAGATTCTCAAAATAATTTAAAAATGAAAAATAGGTGTTAGAAAAGTCTCAATTTAAATGCTTAAGTACGAAATCAGTCATTCTTCGTTTACATTTTTATTATCAGTATGCAATATAAGCAAAAAAATTATATTTGTGAAAAGAAAGAAGATGAACTTTGCTCCAAATTATGTATTCGTTATTTTAATAAAAAAAAAAAAAAATGTTGAATTTTGCGTTTAACTGATGAAGTAGTTTATAATTACAGATATTAAAGTATCTCTGTATTTGAGAATTTGTTTCCTTTTTTCTTCGAAACATTTTCATTTAAAAACAACATTCTCATTATAATACGAGAACCTTTTTCATATTCTGACTTTTAAGATGAAGTGACCAAACAATGTCTTCACAAAGAAATAAATATGATGTAGTACTAGAAACTTGCTTTCCGAGGTGCAATATACCCGATTTTATCTCCCCCATTACTAATGAGGATTAAATATCTTTTTCTTGCGCATACGTATGTCGGTACAGATGCGAGACAGCTTTCTTGGTTTCTTCCTTATGAGATTTAAAAGAGAATTGTAGTTTATGGAATATTCCAGGATGAACACGCACTTTTTCATTTCACAACAAGAACATCAAAGCAGAAAGGAATAAATCAATTTATTATTAATTAAAAATGATTTCTAACCAAAAAGTGATATGCGGTGCATATTTAAAATTACTTTATATTTGTGAGTGTATTTACAAGGCAGTTTTAATCTCTACGTAAAATTTAAATAAACACGGTTTTGGCTTTTTTAAAGATAATTTAATAATCCTTCTTACACACAAAGTTTAAAACACTAAGGATAAGAATTTTTATATTTAGTATTACCCTAATATTTTCTTCTTTCCAGATAAGAATTTTATAGAAGTATTTTCTGAGACTAATATGATTACATTTACAACTTACTCTTTGAAAAAAAGATTTTCAAGCCTTCATTCATTAAAAAATGATCAAAATTTTACAATTTATTGTATGACTAAAATAATTTCGCAAATAATTTTTCAGTTTAACTCAAGATTGAATCCAAAATATTCATTGAGTAAAAGGATTTATATCTAGCCACAGAAAGAAAAATTCTAGTTTTAAGCTTTTTTTACTCAAATGAAAAGAATGAAAAAGCATATGCGAGTATTTTAAGACAATGAATATAGAAATTACTTATAACGCAAAAAATTTCTAAAAAAAAAAACATTAATGTGGTTAACATACAGATCTTTCTCAAATACTATTTTGGTAATTTATATGTATTCGCTTATGAACTAAATTTATTTGTTCGAAATATCTTTATACTTTTTAACATCAGACATGCTGTTCTTAGGAATGTTTTTGAAAATATTCAATTAATTATTGTTCATTTTTTTATTATAGTTAAAGACGTTTCATTACTATAAAAAAATCTTTTATTTTAAATATATATTATGATTGCTAAAAATCAAACAAATCAATGAAATTTATCATATAATTTCCAATTACTTTGTACAACTTTACAGAAACAAAAAAAGTCATCAATAATTGTGGGGCAACCAATAAAATGACAGCGAGATACAGTTTAATTATTTCAAAAAATTCTTTGTAATAATTTAATTTATGCCAAATCATAGTTTACAAAATCAGTCACAATTATATAACTTTTATAATTGTATAATATAGATTCCTGAGATAAAGGGCATTAAAAAAAATAAAAATTCGAAACTAAGACTTTCAAAAGTTTTAGTTTCTCTATTTCATGAAACAGCAAGAATTAATTTTTGGAAGCTTCCATGATGTAACAAAAAGTATATTTTCATAAAAATGATTTTGCTTTAGATAAAAAATTTAACTATAGAATTTATTACGAAAATTTGAATTAAGCCAATTAAAATATGGCTGCCCAATAAATAACAGTCAAAAGCAATTTATTTTTAATTTAGTAAAACAAATATTTATTATAGGGAATCTAATTGAAAACTTGAATTCTTTTTGGATGATGAATCAAAGTTATATCTAATTTCTTGTAAGGTGTCTATGGAGGTGATCGATATTTTTGCACTACTAAGGCAAAAATCTTCATCGTCTTAAAAAAGATTTGATAAAAGAAATTGACTTGTGAGCATAAAACGACCCTTGGTTTCTCCACTAGTTCCAACTGAATAATATAAAACATTCAGGGGTGATTTGATAACTGGGTATGGCGTCATCAACCTGCAAAACGCAATTGTAGCTGTTACCTGGCACATTCAGAGTGCTGTACTATAACTCATCGAGATATTGGAGATTTTCCAAAGCATAAAATTATCTTCCTTCTGACGTCTTGCTAGTTGCAATAGTATCAAACTCGCCCAAAAAACCAACGCTCGTTCTTTATTAAATCGTTCCAACTTTTCTTCCTTTCAATGGACTCGATTCCTGCATTTCATTTGGTTTTCAAAATGGATTGTAATTAACCTTTCAATAACATCGCCACCTATTTAATGACTATAGTTATCGAAGTTAGATAGCTAAATGTGTGATTTATGATCTAAAAAACATTAATAGTAATAATATTTTTGTCCGTGAACAAAAACATATAACGAATAAAGGACAAAAACATTAATAATAATAATTTTTTTGCCCTTTAAAAATTAATCAACATTTCTTTATTTTAAGATGTTTTTAAAATTATAAATTTTACATTTAAATTATAAAAGTGAAAATGTACAAGTAATTTTTCATGTTAAATAACATAAATTGTTTCATTTTAAAGTATTTATATTATTTTTTATCAACCTACTTTGATTTCTTCTTTTTTAATCTCTTACATTTAAAATTTTTTTAATTAATTAAATTAAGATCAACAAAACGATATTTAATAGAATTTAATGTAACAATCATTCATAGGAATTTATTGTAGAAACGAATAAAATGTAAAATAGATACATAAATTCAAACAAATTTTTTAATAGATACATAAAATCTGTTTGAATTAATATCCTAATATCAAGAAGCAATACGAATATACACGTAATTCATAAAAAAAATTCATTTATTAAATGATTTCTACTTTTATGTACGACAGCAGAAATTTCACAGAACATTTGAAAATAGATGCCTGTCATTTGTAGAGATTGGAGACATTTCAACTTGTGTTCATTTAATTGCAATTATTATTCAATTAAATTTTACTCATTACAGAAAAAAATTTAAATGAAATATCACTTTACTTCGTTTAAATTTTTTTCTGTTCGTTTAAATACCTTTACTTAAAAATTATTTACAGAGGCCAATTTTTACTTTATTTCATTTCATATATATGCAGAAAAATAATCTATAAAACGAAATATGATTGGCTGAGTATATTCCCTCAAAATTTCCAATATTCCTCAAAATTTCCTTTTTTTTTCTCAAAATTCCCGAGTAAATTCCCAAGCCTTAAAATTC
>JAPDSC010084107.1:2993-60621 GCA_026290005.1 Latrodectus geometricus | reverse complement strand
ATATATATATATATATATATATATATATATATATATATAGGAGTAGCATTATGAACGTTTTTTGCAATTTTCTTAATGACATACTCCTATATTTTTTCTCCACATTTGTAATGATTTTTTCCCTTACTTGTTTTAATTTTCTCATTAACTCCAAGTAAACATAACATATGTAACGCATGCATTGTAAATGTAACACATCCATTTCCAAGTAAATGTAACATATTTTTGGTAGACTTTAACAATAGAAGGAAAACTACATATTGCACATTCTCATTAGATGAACAACTTATCACAATACACTATGGTATTTTGCTCTTTAGTATTTTCAGAACTCTGCTTCAACTACTACCACAAGGATGAATTAGCTGGCTAAGAATTGAATAAATATTGATTCAATATTTCTCTTAAAAAATCTTTGGAGTTTAGATTTCCAAGTAAATGTAACGAGGTAAGAAGGTACATTTGGTGGGAAATTAGGCAAAAGAATTTTACATACATTTTTTAAGCCTCATTTGTAGTTTTTAATATTTAGGTTAATTTTGGATTTGAATTATTTGGATTCGGTACTGGGGACATATTTCTGTTATCTTGATGTCTGAGCTACTTTGATAAAAAGAAAAAAAAACACAGTAATATAATAACGCACACACTTATTAAAAATATCATGCTAAGTGACTTAAATTTAGATTTAGGTGCAAGAAAATCTGCTGTCATTACGTCATATTTAAGTCAGCCCACTAAAGATATTCAGGATATTAAGTAATTCAAGTTGATCAAATCAATTTACTTAAGTGTCCAAACATTCGAAACATTTTCTTAATTTCCTATCACATCCATATCATTAACGTATTAATCACTCTAATGGTTATTCTTCTTCGCTTTTTCCATTTTTGGGGATTCATATTAAACATTAAGAATTTAATTTTATTTTGAAATATGAAAAGTAAATATGAAATTGTGAACTACAAATGGAGCTTACAAGTGGTATGTAAAATTTTTTGTGTGTGCGTAATTTCCCACCAAATGTACCTTTTGTCGAGTTACATTTACTTGGAAATCTAAACTGCAAAGATTTCTTCAACTCATAGCTAACTAATTCATCCTAATTGTAGTAACTGAAGTAGAGTTCTGAAACTACTTTCACATATTTCAAAATATTTTCATATTTCAAATAAAGACTACAGTTAACAAATAAATGCAAAAACACACAAGTTAAACAAATTTAAAAATTTTAATCTCCAAAATATTTTAAGTAAATAAAAAACGCCTTTTTATTTTAACTAGAATTTTAACAATGAATTTGTTTGTTTTATTTATAAATATTATTTTAAAAAAATTCAGTGGGATATTTTAAAAGAAAAAAGTAGACACTGGCCTCTTCATTAGCACAATTTTAATTTTTGCTGGATAAATATTATCCTGTTCCCCAAGGTGGAGGTAGTCGAATTCCCATTATGCATCTTTTCTCACAACTTTCTGATATTCTACAACATATTTGTGGGCAAGGACAATCTCCATTCCATCTGCAACTTTCAAATTCTATTTCTTGCTCTGCATCTCTTTTGGTGAGTTTCCGTCTTCGGAAATTCTCCAGGATTTGGTACAGGAAAATTTCCATATCCCATGGGGTTGTCGCTGGTACATCCTGTACGCGTTTTTCTATGATCTTCACATCTGTAGAGGTTTCCAGTTTTTCACTCTCTGTAGTTTCGTCATAGATTGGAGTATCCGTAATTGGTGCATCTGTGGTTTCTATACCTAAAGTTGTTGGTGGCTTTTGCTTGAATTCTCCTTCACAATCATCTAATGGAGCCCTGACTCGTGGGCAACTCAAACCTATAACAGAAAATTTTATATTAATTTCCCTTCCAAGATCTAATAAATGCTCCAATTAACTATTTCATTCATAACTTAATTTTTATTCATTGATCACATATTATAAATTATTTAATTACAATTATAAAATATCCCGATTTTAATCAAATATAAATTTAATTAATTTAATGATTATGAAATATCTCAACATCATTGTCGCCATAGATCATTGTACAGTGACATTATAAATATTCTTTACAATATGTAAATGGTGATGGTTGAAGCGGAAATCAAATATCCGGCAATAATTATTAAGTACTAACGAAATAAATACAAACTAGATCAAGATCCATATTGTTTCCTTTGAAAACATAGCCACTTCATGCAAGAAAATAAGCTTCTCTTTTCACCCCTTATGAGTGAATTGTAAATAACTCATTTTTTATTCTATATTTTTTAAAGCTTGTTTGTCATTTGGACGAGGTTGTGGAAATAGATTTGAAAGAAGCGTCTAGGTCATGAATTTTTTCGAAGTGACTTGTTGAAAAGACTTAAGTATACTAAACAGTTGTGAATTAATACTCCTTCATGGGAGTTATGTAAAATGTAATTTATGACGGTGACAATGTTTTATTATTTGAATGACCATTGACTTTGTGATAAGACGGTGACAAGGTGTTAGAATTTTTGAACATTTTTTCCCTGTTAGATCCTTATGGCTTATCCTATACCAGTGGTCGGCAAAGTGCTGCTCTAGGGCGGCCGCATGGGGCTCTTTGGCTCCTTAAGTGTGACACAAATATCCACGGAAGGCGCAAAAGTATATTCTTAAAAAAAAATTGGTAAGAAAAAAATTACATCTTATTTTCGATAAATTAAAATTATTCTGTAAATCGAGAACATGTATAATTTTTTGTTTAAGTTAAAATATAGGTAATTAAAATTTTGTATTGTTGTAAAAATATATAACGAACATCAAGTTTAATTTTATTAAATTCGTTAACTTAAACACAAACCATGTACAAGCTGCTGGCAGAAATTGTTCGTATGTTTTCGGCGAACTCTGGTGTGATACAAATGTACCACAAACATGCGCGCGGATACTTTTCCTAAAGTAGTGGGGGGGGGGGAGGTACAAATTGGCCTCACAGAATAGCAGTTGCAGTGTGAACAGTTTTGTATTATCTACCGTGTCTGCTGTTATACTGTCTTATTAAAAAGTTGTATTTTTTAATCTAGCTGCACATCTTACAGGTATTTTTATACAATTTTATTACACCTGCTATAGTTTGTGGTTCCAGAACAAAATTTGTAATCGATTTTTCATTAAAGTTTTGTTTTCGATGTTTCGTTAAATTTTATATAGTTTTGTTATTCTGTTTCTTTTTAGTGCAGTTACATATATTAAGAAAATTGTATTTTTTTTAAATTTTTATTTTCATCAATTTATTAATGATAATAATTTTGTACTGGTGGCTTTAGAAAAAAAAATATTTTCAATATTTTTATAGGCACCCCAATTAACATGACTACCAAAAAAAAAAAAAAAAAATGAAAGATGAAAACCACGAATTTAAAGTTGAGTGGATCGAGAATTTTGCGTTTATTCAAAACTTGAATGGACTTCTGACATGTCTTATTTGTAAGGAGGAATTCGCACATAACAAGAATTCAAATTTAGAGAAACACTTTACAAGAAAGAAAGCGCGCATTATTTAGCACTAAATAGCCTACTGGTGATGCAAGGAAGAAAGCAGTTGGGGAACTTCAGAAGAGTCAAGACTCATCAACTTCTGTGTTTAATAACTGGATGCAATCTTCCAGCAATATTAATATGGCAAGTTTTGTTATAAGCCAAGAGATTGCTAAGAGAGTACACAGACGGAGAATACATAAATAATTGTTTTAAAAATGCATCCGAAGAGCTATTTCGGGATTTTAAGAACAAAGCAGATATTCTGAAAAGAATTATCATTGTCTGCCAAAACCATTAAAGGTAGAACAATTAAAATGTGTTCGAATATAACCACCCAGCATATTGAAGATCTGAAATTGGTTTCAGCTTTATCAATAGCACTTGGCAAGTCTTGTGACATAAATGATACCGCGCAAGTTTCTCTTTTTGTGTAAAATTTAAGTCTCATTCACATCCTAAAGAAGAACTTTTGGGATTATTGCCACTCAAAAGTCAGACGCGTGGAGAAGATATCGCAAATCCTGTAATGTAAGGATAAACATTACATTCCCCTCTATAAAATTGTACCGATTTCAAAAGATGGGGCAAAAAGTAAGACCGGCGTAAGGTTTGCTGCTATTTTGAAAAAAAAATTAATCACGAGATATTTCTTTACCATTGTATCATTCACCAAAAAGCGCTTTGTGCGAAAAAATTTCCCGAAGAAATTTTCAAAGTTATGGAATTAGTAATTACCATTATAGCTAAAGAGAGCTCTTAATCATCGCCAATTCTTTGAATTTTTATTTGAACTAAACAAACTATTACTAAACAAGCAGATTTGAATCCTAATATTTTTTAAAATTGTTGTAATGTTCATATTTGGCTCTTTGGCTAATAAGCTTGCCGATCATTGTCCTATACTATTGCCAATACCACAGTGCAAAGAGAATGTTACAAATACAAAACATGATTTTAAAAACATAAATTAATTTCTAAATATTGTTTTTTTTTTATTATTTCACTACACTTTTAATAATGTATTTTTCAATAAGTTCATTAAATTATATTTATTTCATTAAAACTAAATATGTTTTATTTTATGAGTCTTTCCTTAACTATAAATGAACTATTTTCATTACTATTTAAAATTATTCTTTGATTTGAAGTTTTATTACTTCGATTAATTTTATCACTTAATTATCAGAAGGATAATAGTGATCATCTATTGATTTATATACTTTAATACTGGTACTGAGCACTTTAATACTGATGTGTTTGGGAAGTTTACTCAATTTAAAATTCTGCATTATGGAAAATTATTACAATACAAGCATTTTTAAAAAATATACTACATTAAATGACTTTTCATGGTTCTTTAAGTTTTTTTTACTAACAATATGTTACTTTCCTTACTACTCCCTTTAAAGCGGTATGGTAATTTATCTTATTGTAACTTTCTTAAGTTTAATGATGTAATTCCTTTTTAATAATTTTATAAATGAAAGTTAAACTAAGTAAAATATAATAAATGAAAGTTAAACTAAGCCATTTTGATTATATTTATCAAGCAAATCATTTATGCACAAATGATATATCGTATTCTTATTCAATTCCAATAAAATAAAAAGGATATTTTTAAAATATATTCTTAATTTATGAGATAAGAAACGTTCATGTTGAAAGAAGATGTAAGGTCAGCCAAATAAAGTAAATATACCATTTTTCTTCATTTTATATGGAATATTAACCATGCTTTTAGACTTTTTTCGAATATCAAGTGCAATGTAAGACTATGAAAAAACCGGAATTTAGAGAAGCTTTGAAATCGCATAAAACAGCTACCGTGTATCAGAAAATGGAACAAAAAAGTTACAAAGCTAAATAACATGTACTGCTTAGTTAACTCATCACAATGTTTGTCGAGGACAGGTAAAATTTTATGGAACAAGGAATATTAACTGTACGCGTTTTAGACTTTTTCGCGAAAGTCAAATATAATATAAAACTTGAAAATGAGAATTTGAAGCAGGTTTTAAGTTGCATAAAACAAGGCACATTACGAAATGACTCAAAAAGGGATCAAATCGAGATAATATGTAGTGCTTGAACAGCACATTGAAAATCCAGGGCAAAAAAAGCTTTCTGGAATAAAAACTGTATACTTATTACCTTTTTTTAATACAAATGAGGTAGACTTGTGTATCGAAATTTAGAGTAATTTTCAAGTCGCATAAAAATTATACTGTATAACAAAATGACACAAAGAGTATGCAAAAGGAAACAGAATGTAACCTTGATCAACAAAAATATGACCTGTCAGCAAATGATATTTGGTGAGTCATAAATTATATCATTATTTTTTGATAAAAAATTTCTCAAAATGAATTTAACACATTTAATTAACAATAATGTTTATATATATATATATATATAATCGATATTCATAATTCATTTTATTTTAACCATCATTAAATTCAATTTCTTTTTTTTTTTTTTTTTTTCCGAAACAATACAGGCTGTTCAACAACAAGCGCCTTCTCTATCTAATGAAAAACTTTTTCAGTTCCCCTTAACCGAAATTTTTAGATTTTTTCATATTTTCAAATCATTATTGGTGATTTTTTTCTGCATACCATAGAGTTATTGAACCTGAGCTTTTCATCGCCTCTAAACAATTGTCCCGAGGTCAAATGATATCAACTGTGATCGTATCTCGCGAATTTTCATAACTGTTATTACATTGGGCTTCTCAAATTTATATTAGATTTCAAAATTAAGCGTTTTTCTATCTTCTCTTCATACATTTAGATCCAAGAGATAGCAGCCGAATATAATCTAGTATTCGCAACCCCACTGTGGGGTTGGATGTTTGCAATGGTTCAGAATTCATTTAAAGCTGTTACTTCAGTCTAATTAGCTATCTTGAGCAAAATCGTTTTTAAGAATCATTTTAACTACAAACAAACCAAACCAAATCAACATTTAGATAATTTATGGTGATGGTAATTATTTCTAGATATTTAACCATAGTTACATTTTCGGAGGTGTAATTATTAATTTTTAAAGGCTGCATATTAGAAATGATTTCCATAAGTTTTATTTTTTTTCATTTATTACAAGGCCTAAAGTTAGCATCAGTTTTTAAAACGTCTAATAGCTCCAAAATGCATTTTTTGACAATGTGTTTGGAAAGCAGGTATGCTTTCCAAACACATCAGCTAAAACTAATATTAGCAAAGCTCATTAGTTTAAACTTAAAATGAGTTCCTGAAATTGGTGTTCCCAGGCAAGTACACGAATAACAATGTTAAACAAACTCTAATGAATGATGAAAAATGTTTAATAGCAGAACAAAACTTATTTTCTGAACAGAGGCCGCCAAATAACAAAAAACTATTCACATTTCAATACTTTTTGACATATTCTAAGTTTACTAATTTCATAACAGTCGATAGATCATTATATAGCATCTATGCAAATTATGTCACTAGTTATTAAGAAAACAGTTCAATCTATAAACTGACTCTCAAAAAATCTTCAATGAAAATTTACGTATTACACCATCATTACGATAGCACCATTATATACATTTCATAACATTGAACAAATTAACAACAAATAAAAGACTAAAATGATTCTAGCATCCTGGCACGTGTTTACTCAATGACAACTAACTATGCTTTTGAAAATAGGATGACGAAGCATAAATTGAGAACATTTTTTTATTTTTAATGTTTGATGGCGTATTTCCTAAAACAATAGCTGACTTTAACCACACACACTGTTTGCCCGCATTCTGTAATAAAATAAAAATGCATACATCATTTCCCTTGTCATGTTATACAACAAACTCTGCCTGAATAATAATATCATACATTGTGCGCATACATTTACTGACCAAATTCACGGAATACAAAACACCCATTTCTAGGATATTGCAGGAAATATAACTTAGAAAAATAAATAACAAATTAATTTTTAAGCATTTTTTAATAATAATATGCATTTCTAAGAATGGGCGTTTCCGTATATAAAGTAATTGAAGACAATCGCGTAAAATATAAAATATTTTCCTGATTGAAGTTATTCTTCTATTAAAAAAGCAGATGTACATTTATTTCAAAATTCATTGAAAAATAAATTACACAAATTTGTAAATCGTAATGTTTCTCTGGTTATCATCAAAAATTAATAATCACTTTATGTAGATCAGAATGAAGAATATCTCTGAAATAAAATACTGGCCTCCAAAAGATACGGAATAACATTTTTTCATAAAAAAATTATGCTAATTTAAATTCTAATTTCTAAAATTTATATTAATATTAGATTATTCTTATAAATAATCTAAATTTGATTTGAGTGATAAAAATGGACTTAATGCAAAAACGCTGGCTACCATATTTTTTAATAGAAAAGAACAGATATATATATAAGTGATAAAAATATGCAAACTGCAGGCTTTTGTCATTTCGTTTTTGTAACTTTTATTCAAAGATTTATTGATTATAGTCAGTGGTGTCCCGCAATGTTTGAGATAAGCCATTTCTCCGATTCTTTGAAGTGGCGGTCGGTCGGATGGAAATGGGGACGCTAGACATCTTAATGTGACATCTTAATTAATGCTGATGCCGCTAGACATCTTAATGTGTCTCGCAATGTGGTATATCATCTCTGCAATCAAAATCAAACTGAAGTTTTTGTTTCCAGAAGATTTGTTCCAAGGTGACCACTACTACAGTTACAACACCCGCAGAAGACCGATTTATAGCTCTTTCGTCTCGAAGGAAAAGCCCCTGGACGAAAGAACTGTAAAACTCCCTGAAACACATTTGGGACGAAAGAGCTGTAGTTTGTTACTGATTATTCTGCAGAATCACAGGGAGAAGAATATTCATTCGAATGATTTGAAGGAGTCTTCAGCATACCGGTCTCTTCAAGGCATGCTATTTTGGGCCAAAGAACACGTTTATGGACCAGACAACGATGGATTTCTATACTTTTTACAGATGAATCCAGATTCAAAAAGGAGAGCAATTTAGGATGTGTACGTATCCAGAGGAAACAAAGCACCAGATATCTTCACTTCAACATTATAGAAAAATAACTATCATGGTAGTGAAATAATGGTTTGGGCAGAGGGTTTTCACTCCCTGGTCAGACTGGCCTGCATGTTTTCATGGAGGAACTGTGACTGGTGTGAAATAATAGAATGAGATCCGTGATTCATATGTCCACCCGTATGACAGAGCAATGATTTCATTCTGATAGATGATAACGAGTGACCTCATCAAACTATAGCTGTTGAGGAGTATCTTGAGAGTCTTCATTTCGAGCGAATGGAATAGATAGCTCGATCTCTAGACCCGATTCCTATACAGCATCTATGGGACTATCTTGATAGACAAGTTGCTTTTTTAAGTCTTCCTCCAAGTTCTATAAGATAGAGGAAAACAGCATACTCTGTACTGGTCTTCGCTTCCCGTTTCTGTAATCGACAAATTCATTAAAAGCATGGAAAATCGATGCTACCAATGCATTCAAGTTAGGAATGGGCATATCCCTTTTTTAAATTAGTTTTTGCTATGTTTCTGTAATATTTTTACCACATAAAGCTGATTTTTTCCAAGAATAGATTTTTCCAGTGAGATTGCTTATTGTTGTAAGCCCTTTATGCGTTTTTCTTTTGAAATTTGTTGCAACAAACACATATCTGTTTTGTGCATATGTCATCTAAATTTGGTGTTTGTACTTTCATTCATTTGCAAATTAGGCTCAAAAAATCAGTTGTTCCTTAATTTTTGGAGGCCAGGGTAGTTTTAACACAGGAAATTAATATAACTTTAGATTTTCAATGCTAGGCATTTGAAAAATTCGGGTATATATGTAGATTAAATCGGATAGGGAGTTAAGTATAGCAATAAACTTTAAATTTTCATTCAATAATATAATATTTATTCAAATTTATACAAATTTAACGAAAGTAACTTTGCATTGAACTACCAAAATAAAAAATATTTTTTATGTTGAAACATACTACTGAACATTAAGCATGCAACACTATAAAAGAAAACTACCAACTTACAGAAACTACAGGTTAAAATGGATTTTGAATCATTACAAATATCTATGTTTCAGGTAGGAATCGAACCCATGAACTACTGAATCGCAGACCAAAGTGAATCTCACTTTACGAGTTCTTAGTGAATGTGATACAAAGCCCATTTCTGACTACTGATTCGTAATTTTACCAGGCCTCATAATCTGTCTATCCTCTCGAACATCTGTAGTGCGCAAAAGTCATGGGGAACAGGTTTCGTAAATACTAGCTCATCAATGAAAAAAAAAAAAAAAAAAAAAAAAAATTATGACCTAGAAAATCAAGAGAAAAATGTTATGAGATTTATCAAATTTAAAAGAATACAGAGTTATTCTCTGTACTGTGAAAAGAATGGAGGAAATGGATATCAAAAACAAAAATTATACACTAACTGGGGGAAAAAAGACAATGATGAAAAAAAAATATGAGCAGAAAATAATGAGTGGAAATCAAAGTAGAGAAAACCATATCTTACCGGCGGTTATAGAGTTGGAAAAAAAGATGACAACTATATTCCCTATCCCATTATCATTAGTCTATTTAAAAATTTAAAATTTTATATACTTTTTTTATAAAATGTGTTTTTTTAATTAAAATTATTCTCATATGAAATCTAACTTAAAACACTTTTATAACTGGATAAAAATACGTCAATGTGAAACACTGTTAGCAAATTACAAAATATTCTTCTGTGTTGCCATTTAAAGTTTTACCTATGAAAGATAATTTTTCATTTGAACGAGACTATCAAATGATCTGTGTATTAACATGGCATATAAAAAGATCATTATGTGAAAGGAATAAACCAGCAAAATAGTCCAAAAATTTTTATTTAGTTTATGGTTATATTCTGTATTCATTGAAATATTCTTCTGGTCCATCCTGATTATGCGAAAAAAACTTATTTAAAGAAAGATATTAGCTCGCTTTATTGCCGATTTAAACTCGATGTTCCTGGACTTCGGTATTACCAACTGAAAATCTGGATTAAATAGAATTTGCAGATTTAAAATGTCTGCAAATCTAGATTGATAAGATTAAATTGATGTTTTGATAGGAAGAGTAATTATTTATTTTCCTGCAAACAGGAAATATCTAAGTATTAAGTAAGTATCTCACGGAATATTAGAATTTATGATTTGCTTATTGTAGACAAAGGGAAGAGAACTATAATTATCAGATTTAGGAAATAGGGAATAGAATGCAATAGAGTCAAGTGACATTAAAGTCCAGACTTGAATTGCTTAATGTTAATTGTGAAATCGTAAATGATAGGCTATGCTTAGAAATTGCTCTTATTTTCACTCTGCAGATTTGGACCTTATATGAAGTTCAAGGGGGAAAAAAAAGTGATTCTATCTCCTCCACAAAATTTCAATTAGCAATAATTTTATAAACAACCAAATGAAATAAAAATAGTATTGGAAGAGAAACACTTTTTCTGCAAACTGAAGATTTAGCTTCGACATTTTATTAACAGAAATGAAAGTAATTCTAATTGCAAGGAATAAAAAAAATAATAAGCATTAAAATACGTTCCTTTGAATTGATTTCATTTTTTTTTTTAAAATTGAAGTGTACGTTATTTCAAAAATAATTTCATAATAATATGATTTTCATCAGCTTATAATTTGTTTTTTTATTTTCAGTCTTCCCATGGTATATTCTAAACAGCAATTATTTTTCTGCGTTTTTCATATTAAATTTTAAGTACGTTTCATGAAAAAAATATATAAATAAATGTAGTTGTGTGACAGTAAAAAAGATCAAAATCTTTGTTCAATCAACTTACTTCATACATCGAATCAATTGAATTTAAATGTACACTTAATGATGAGATTATTACAAAAATTATTTTTAAACTTTATCGTATATACGTCCAAAAACAGAACTTCTCATATAAATCATGTTGCCTTAATCATTTTATTTTGAGTTGACTGCGATACAAAGTAATAGCACTATTTCAAACAAATTAAAAAAAAAATTTACAAACTTTTTCTCTTACTATATTTTATGTTGTAGAAATAAGTGAATAACTTACGAAAAGCCATTTATTACAACAAAACAAAATAAAATGCAATAATAAGAAATAAATGGCAAAGAATATTAACAACGAACAATTATTAAAATAACCTTTTATTTACTTGAGAAATTGATATATGAAAATAATTTATTTTAAATTTCTTAATCATGGATACCAAAAACATCTTTATTATCGACTGCAGCTCGAATCAAGTATACAGGGTGATTATCAGAAATTTTACTGGGAAGTGACAAAACAAATACAAATTACAGATAGCAGTTTAAGTTTTTGATTTCATTTTCACTTACACCGGAGTAAAATTATTTTCTATGCACACTTGACATACATATCTAAAGTAGTACATACATTTTTGTAAACTCCTATGTACATACAAAAATTCGTGAAATGAATTTTTGTCTGAATGACTTGAAGAAAGTTCAAACAGTCACAACCTCATGCTGTATTTTTTGTAAATTTTCTGTTTTTGATTACAAAATTAGCAAAAGTATTTCAAATAAATAAAACGTTACAAAATTAAATAAATTACAATTTTTATGTTTCAGTGAATTAATTTTTTAAGTATTTGCTATTGCTAAAAATTTATTTTAATTATTTTTTTTCATTTTTTTAGTTACAAATTTTTTTTATATTCGCAAGTTCTATTAAACAATTTCGTATCATTGATTCTACTTACTGATCAAACTACACTTCATTTTTAGATTTCATTTATCAATCATTAAGTTTTTTTCTTACACTGACAAGTTTTTTTGAAGGAAAAAAAATTGTAAAATAAATGGTAATGTGTATCTAGGTGTTTATTTCAAATACTATCTACATTTCATGTTTTGTAATGATTTTTTATTAAATATTTTATTAAAGACTAAGTGAATAAAATCATTAAATTATACATATATATTGCCGATTTTTTTTTTTTTTTTTCGTCCAAGAAAAACAATATTTGAATCTATTTATGCATGAAAAAATAAAATGTTTATAAAAATCAATATTGATCGAAAGGCATCAAACCATTGTCTCTGAAAAATACTTAAAATATTTAAAATGGCCTTTCGACTTCATTGTGATTTTTTTTTTTTTTTTTTTTTTCATAATGGCTTATTTAAACAAATTTACTCCTCTTTCACCTCAAAAATAATAAATTACATCTTTCTCCTGAGATGTTGTTGTTTCTTGATTTTTATTCAGTAAAATCTGGTTTATGTGGGTTTATTCAGACAACTTTTGATTTCAGAGACAATATAAATTATAAAAATGAAATGAATTTTTCAGATATTTGTTTAGTTAAATAAATTATCTTTTTTAGTTTAAAATTAGAAAATTATAATATGAAATATCAGATATTCATTCCATATTGTAAATTACTTTTTATGACGCTTACCCTGTACCTATGCGTAGTCCATCCAGGACCTCCTCATCCGTAGTCAGGTACCTGTCTCGTGGTCAGCGTACCTGACTTCGGATGGGGAGGTCCTGGGTTCAAATCCCGGCTCGGGCATGGATGTACTCTTTCTCTTGTCTTTGTCCTTTCCTTATGTGAATGGTTATTTCCCTATAAACGGGTACCTATGGCATGTGTGTACTGAGAAAGTCTACGGTTCAATTGGAAAATGAGGAGCAGCGCACCCCATATAGCCAGCCTGGCTGGCACACGAAAATAACAACAATTACTTTTGATTAAAATAATATTTGTAATTGATGCGCCTGTTAAATCGCGAATTTATGCATATCAATTAATGTTTTGTGAGCATTAAAATAATCGGATGCAATTTTTATTCCAGTTGAACCAAATAAAACTTATTACTAGGTAACATAAATTAATCTCAGTTCAATAGCAATATTTCTTTATAATATTTCAGAGAAAAGCTGATTACAAATTTAAAATTTGTCATTTTGCATTAAATATTTTTCTCCAGGATATACATTTCTAACAATAAGTGTTCCGTAATTTATTCTCTTAATTACAAAATAATATGTAAGGTAATTTTTGATGTGATCATAAAAAAAAAATGAGAGGGTAGTAAATGCAATAGGAGGTCGTAAAGGAATTGTAATAAGGAGTCATGAATTTGCTTATTTGTGCTTAGAAGAGGGGGAGAGGGATAAATAAATTAAAAAAAGGTATTTAAGCAACATGTGAATGCCCTTACATAAAAACTGAACATGTACTTTTAGTAGACTTAAAATGCATTATTCAGATTATGAATTAAATTTAAATATTTATATGGTACCTAAATCGAGTTTTTTATGTCCGTCTACTTATCCGGATGTCCAAACCAGGGGAGTCAGGCTAAGCGAAAAGAAAGTATTTATTTTTTATTCAACCAGACTAGACTGGTTTGCAGCAAAACTAAAATGAAAACTGGTCTTTATTTTTTACCTTAAAAGTAAAAGGTACATAATGTTATTTCATGTTTCGATCGGAACAAAAGAAAAGTCACATGTTTTGCATTTGTCAGAAAACGCAATTATGTTTAAAGAAAAGTGGAAATGCATATTATATACTTTACATATGCATCATTATGTCAAACTCCTCTTATCAGTGAAAAAAAAAATAAAGATAATTTGAAAACATGTAATCATCACAAAGGTGGTATTTCTTTTTGTTATCTGTGATGACGCATTACCATATGATCAATTATTTTGAAGTTTGTGGTTTTTTCAGTTTCATTTTCTTTCATTATTCTATCGTCAGGAGGCCGAGCCAACAGGATTTCCTCTTGTCGGGAAATATTTACATCCGTTGAGGTGAATTTCGTGTTTTTATTTTAAAAAAGGAACACCCGCTGAGCGACTGGCCACGCAAGAGGACTATTTCTTTATTTTAATGACATTTCATTTTCTTTTTTCGGATGATTGTTAGGTTTAAAATGTTCGTATCCATAAATTTTCGTTTTTATTTATTTTTTGTCATTGTTATATTATATTCATATTTGATAGATACGAAATGTCAATAAAATATTAAAATGAGCAAAAATAGTTACATATTGATAACTATGAATATTGTGAAAAATATTCATTGACATGGATGCTTTTATATGAATAAGTGAAATGGAACAAATCCTAATTTTCCTTGGCATCAAAACGAATTCTAGATTTTTAATATTTTTTAATTTTTCTAATACTTATAAGAGAAAAATGGAAGTAAATGAAAAATCCGCTTATACAGAATCATCAATTTAAGTCAACATAATGATGAATAATCTTGTTAGTTGAGAAATAAATTTACAACAAATATTTTGAAAATCTAAAAATGCCCGCAACTCGAATTCCGTTAAAACATTATACAAAATCAAATTATTTATATTTTTTATTTCATTGAATATAATTTTAACTTTCACCAAGTGATATTCAAATTATTATTATATTTTACCAAGCAATTACATCGTTTTATTTATTTACTATTTATTTTTTTCAATGATGTCAAAATATACGAAGTCATCGAAGAAAGAGCTTCAATAATACAATTAAAATTGCCTTCAATGTTGATTTTTTTTAAAAATTTTATTTATTTAAAAAAAATTAACATCAAACAATAAATTATAGAATATTTCCAAAGCAAATGTCAATGTCAATTGGAAGTTATGTCATTTCCGATTAAAAAGAATTTCCTCTTTGATAAAAATATCTCTCGATCATAATTAAATACCAAATGCTTTAGGAATTTTTGGGAAATTAAATGTTGATTGGAATCGGACCAATATATAATGACCATGAGTTGAAGGATCATATTCATGCTTCCTCAAGGCCAAGAAAAAAAATTTGTAAGAATTCTCAAAAAATAATTGCTAATATGAAAGTCATCAAGATTTTTCTTAGGTGGGCTCAAGGTTTGCATTAAAGGACATAACTAGCATTCTAAATTTTGAAATCCTTTTTCTTCGCGAAGAATCTATATTCTGGACACATTTTTGATTTTTATGATATCAACTGATTTTATATATATCTATGATAATAATAATAATAATAAAAGACCATAGTTGGGGGATTTTGTTTTTAAAAAAATGTCGAATCATTCGCAAAAGATTATAAATTTTAAAAAAATTATTTATAGCAACACAAATGTAAAACTTGAATGAGAATAATTTTGTCAGTAAAATAAAGAGGATAAAAAATATCGAAATAGGATTTCTGAATGGTTTTGATAAGTTCGATTTTAGCATACTTCGAGTATTATATTTTTTAAAGATTATTTCTTTGATGAGATTGAAAACTGCAATATTATCTTTCTTTCCTTCAATTTGAATGTTTCTCAGTCTATAAGCATTTTTCTTTTGATTCACTTTTAGTATTAAATGGCGTTAAAGTTAAGTTTTCTTTAGATTTTTCGTTCTGCTCTTTTTGAGTTTCGAACAATTTTTACTGTGATTTATTTATATTGTGTTTTTTAAGGTATTCTCTAAGTACTTTATTGTTGCTCTTGTGAGAAATTTTTATTTTAGTTTCAGTTATGTTGGATACATAAAAAATGTGTCAATTTATGAGCAACGTGTTTATAGAGCTTACTGGTTACTGAATTTATTACCTATTAGGGGTTTTTTTCCTCGTCTAGAAATTTCGTAAAAATTCTGTATTAGTTAGGTGCGCTAATTGTTAATTTTAAAAATTGACCAGAGGGTCAAATTATTACTGGGAATTATATTTTTCGTTAATGTCTTTTTCTCAGAGTGCTTGTTTTCACATAGACAGATGGTGATTGGGAATTAAAGGTTGTAGTTTGTTATTATTATTATTTAAATTTACGTTTGTTCCTATTTACATTAATTAATGGAAACTCAAAATCAGTCTCGGAATCTAGAGAATCATATTTATTTGATGTTGCTGTCTCTTGCCTGTTGCTGTTAGCCCTTATTCTTTTGTATCTTTTTTTATTTCTAGGTTTATATTATACACCCTTCCTCATTGTATACGAGTCTAGCAATTTTATAGA
This sequence comes from Latrodectus geometricus, assembly GCA_026290005.1. Classification (NCBI taxonomy): domain Eukaryota; kingdom Metazoa; phylum Arthropoda; class Arachnida; order Araneae; family Theridiidae; genus Latrodectus; species Latrodectus geometricus. Next base: position 44,060 of record JAPDSC010084107.1, on the reverse strand, counting down.
GAACAAAAGCCTGAAAAATCGACTGATCAGATCAATCCATCATTTATTTAGCAATTAATTGTCTTCAGTTTTTTTCCTTAATCTGAGATACGAGCATGTATAATATAGAGTTCTATATAAAATATGGTTTGCCTATCTTTTTTCAATGTAAGAAAAAGAGAATGATATTGTTGTTTTGTAGAGAACGTAAGTTAGCTATAATAAAGCATTAAATAATTAAAATGATTTTTCATTGAATTGTTCGAGAAGTTTCCTTGAATTAAAAGCAAAATATTACAATATATATATATAGATTTTAATTACATTTGTTTGATAAGTCATGAGGTGAAATCTATACAAATATCTCTAAAAATATCATAATTTATCAAAACTTACAAAAATTAAACTGATTTTATTTATAATTTATCATATCAGCTAATTGATTTTTCTTCTAACTGAAAATATACATATTTTAACAACATTTATATATATATTCATATATTTAAAAATATTTAAACTCTATTTTTTTAGTTTAAAGCACTAACTAAAAGCATGAGTTCATTATTGTAAATTTTTTTTTTTAAATATATTGTTCGTATAAATTGTTCCAAATTTATTAAGTGTTAAAAATAGCTCAAATAGATAAAAATAAGTCTGAAATACTATGCAATGAATTACTTAATGTGAGTGATATTAAGTAATATTTATTGTATAGTAGTTGATGTTAAAAAAAAATAATGAGAACTAAATAAAATTCTACGCGAATCATTCTTTAATCTATAACTTTTCTTGCTATTTACATTTAGAATTTAGATACTATTTAAGAGATACTAATGAGAATTTACGATAGTTTTTAATCAACATCTCCTAAAGGCAATATTGAAACCACTGTGGAAGTACTATAATTTAATTCTAATATTACTATAAAACTTTTCCATAACTGTATTCAATCAATACCTATTAAATATATAATTCATTTCTCAGTGATATATATATGACAAAAAGATAAAACACTTTTTTCGATAAGCAATGAAACATAAGAAATTTGAAAAACTCAAGATTATACCAACATCATGTGCAATAAGAATTCTAATTTTGAATGAAATATATTTTTCAATTATATTAATAAAAATATATAATTTTTTATCTTAAAATAGATTTTTTTACATGAATTTGAATTGAATCAAAATATTAAACAGTGGTCATATTTGTGGAAGATATAATAAGACTAAGTTTAAAAAAAAAGCGAAACTATTTAAAAATAAGAGCTAGTTTCTGATTGGCAGCCAGTTGTGAAACAAGTAGGAAGCACTTAAACAATTCAAGTTTGAAGCTGGTTCATCGCCAACTGTTTGTTGACATTGACCGCTGTTACCCTTTTCATAATTATAACTGTCGGGCTTAGTGTCAATGTTATGTAACACGCTAGTTGAACTTCAAAATATCGTCAGTTTTAGGCTCTTAAAAAAAAAGAAGAGAGAGAATTAAAATTTTGAAAAAAATAATTGAAGATTTCTCTCACCAGAAACCACATTAATACAAATTTATTCATAAATCAATTTTATTCATCCAGTGATGAAATTTTGGGAGTTAAGTGGTAATTCAACAAAAAATAAGTTTATATTCCAATGACTGGTGGGTCTAGATGGAATAGTGTGATGTAAATGTTAAAATAAGATTATTTTTCTGAAATTCATTAGTAATTCAATACAAGTTAATAAGTATCCATATAACTATTAAATACAATATACGAAACTCTTGAAAATTCCTTGTGTATTTAAACATATGTCTGAAGACATGTATGTTTAATTTTACTTGTTTATGAACAAAATAAACCAAGTATGCTAAAAGTTTCATTCATAGACTTAAATATGAGCTTTTAATATTGCATACACAATAAGTAATATTTTACATGAATGAAGATTATTTTACTATTTACTAAGAGATTTTAAAGAACAATGATCCTATAAATTAGCTATGATTCATGAGGAAACCGACAAAACAATATGAAGTATTTTGTACAATTGTAGTTAAGAAATATATACATCTCAAAAAGCAAATAAATGGTTTCATCACAAGCTTATTTACATGATTAATGGATTGATTGTTGTATAATAAAAGATCTAAAGTATAAAATTTATAATAAAATATTTTTGCATTTTTTCACATCAGAATTACAAAGGCAAAATTAGAAAAATTTCAGTGACAATGAAAAAAATCATGGAATTAAAAATTATAATGTTCCAAAAAAAAAATTCTGTTTGCTGAGTTGCCAGATACATTATGTGAAATAAAGATTACATTTTGCTAATAAATTGATACGTGAATGACTTTATATTAAAAAAAAGATTTGGTGTACAAGAAATATTAATTAAATTAAGTATAAAAACTGAAATTGATAACATAACTTTCGATTTCAAATAAAAAATAATTTCGTAATAAAATGAATCAATATAATTCTTTTCTGCTTCTGACCATTAATATTAAACAGAGTATTTGTTTTAAACAATCCCCTTAAAAGAATAACTGGAAAAGAAATCACACACACACAAGATATGTAATCAGAATTAAAAAACAATACATGTAATTTTAAAAGATTTAGTTTAATTTTCAATTCTGGATTTTCCGTATATACGGTGGAAAAAAACGAACAAGTAGTATAAATTGGGGATTATAATACAAACTGTGTTAGTTTTAAATTATCACTACGTTCCCTGCTTACATAAGAACTGAACAAGTTCACAAAAGTCTCAGTCGAACTTGGGAACCGAGCAATAAAAATAGATTATATTATTGTGTCAATAAGAATTATAATATGTATGAATTATAAAGTTAAAGTATTTTACAATTATACTCATCTTTATGGTAAAAGCACATTATTTTTTCATAAAATTAGTACTTCATTGATAAACTTTTAACATTTGATATAATAATACTAGATGAAGTTTTACTTTTAATTTATAATTAATTTTTCACACAATCATCAATTAGAATTCTATTTTGAAGCACAATTAATTTTACATTTACTTTATGTACAATTTCTTTTTTTTTATTTATTTTTAATTGCATTTACAGTTTACGTTATCAGTTTTAAATAAGAACAAAAGGGAAAATAGTATATTTAATTTATTAATAATTTTATAGATATCTTTAATATACCTTTTTGAGATATGTTACATACTCGAGACAGTTCAAGCGAGTTTCGTAAAACACAATTTTTTTTTTTTTTTTTTTTTTTTTTTTTTTTTTTAACATTTTAGTAACAACATCAAGATTTTATTACTCTAACAAACAATGATTTTGATTACAATACCAAAAACTAATCAAGATTATGTTCAGAAAATAGCTTAAAATCTTGAGTTCATTGGAAGGCCTTCAGTATTCTAAAAAGTTTATAAATGATCAAAATAATTTATTTTTATTTTAAGCTTCCTCATAAAAAAATTATAATATTAGCAAAAGTTCGAATAAATAGAAAATATGAAAAAAAAATCCAAAAGAAACTTTTTTTTATGTTTTTCATATTTTCAGACAGTAATCAATTTTTTTATTATTAAATTTTATTGCAAGAACAATATGCTATAGTTTTTATAGGTGATTACATGACATTTTCTACTTATATAGCTTCAGATTTTATCATTGAGAGAGGAATATTTACTTTTTTATTATACTTTTATTACTTATTATAGTTACTTATTTATCTTAATTCTAGCAAAACTATCTAATTATAAAAATGCTTCGACATACCTGCCCTAGAATTGCAACCTGGGCAGACTATTTCATTGTGCACCACGAAACACCTCACTTTGTTCCCCCAGTTGAATCCTTGGGCCACTATTGACTCCACTACCGCAAGCAGTAGCAGAGAGAGCAGAAACCTGTTCTCCATCCCTTTCATCATAGCTCTAATCTTGATCATCTTCTCAAATCTTTTATCATCTCTAAAAATGAGGCTAGAGAGGAAACGCGTTGCCACGTCCTGTTCGGCGGTATATAAACTTTGTTACTTTTTACATTCCCGTTTCAACTTCCATTTTCAATGTTATTTTTTATTCTTTTACAACAAATCGGTTTTCCATGATTCTGTAGTACTTGCGTAACCTGTCCATTCTTGCGTTATTCATAAATTATTCACAGTCAAAAATTTAACTTTTTATTATTTATTTTATATCATTAATTTTATATTTTATTTTGCCATTTATTATCACTAATAAGGTTATACCAATTGAACAAAGTATTTTTATACGGACAAAATAAATGTCGAGTTTTCGGACTTAATTCTACTCATATTTCGAGGTAAGGAAGCCAAAAGTTTTGACATGTACGTAGCAAAATACATTAACTCTAGTTCATTTGTTTTTTTTTTTATTTTAATTATACAAGGCTATTTTTTTAAGGATTTTATCTACCATAAAAATTTAAATTAATAATAATAATAAAAGGAATTATTATGTATTCAAATACGAATAAATCTGTCCCATACATTTTTTTGCTAGGAAAAACGTTTCATAGATTTTTTAGCTCGAGAAAAATAGTTTTCTTTTCAAATTAATTTTGATGATTTTATAAGTTACAGTAAAACTTGTGACTGATTATAAGTTACAGTAAACATGTATACTGATGATCTGTGATTCTATATTTTTAATTAATATTAGAGTAATTTGTACAAAAGCTCATTCTAACAAAGGAACTAGTATCACTTGCTCCTTTTTTATCCTGATACAAGTAACAATTTATCTTGATTTCGACAATGCCGGAAAAATTTTGAAAATGGATGTACATGAAAGTAATCTATAAATTTTGCAAAATCTTTCTGGCAGGTCATGAAAATTTTGCATTATTTATAATCTGGATTATTTTTGTTTAGTGATATCCCAGGCATGCTCGATTAAATTTCTATTTAATAAGTCAAGAAGACAAATTACAGTTTTTCTTATGTACTCATTAAATCATTCGAATAAAACAAGAGCGTAATTTATATTGGACATTCCCTTGTTGAGGGATATTTTTCCTGCTGAATACTATTATTTACTGTATAAACAAATATACGTAGTAATCAATGTTTCGATTCATTTGTCTATGGGATAAGGAATAATACGATTCAATGTGTTTAGCTTCGTACATTCAACACCATCAGTAAGTTTAACGAATGTAATGATAATTCTTTACCCTAACAGTTTCTATATTTTTTCAATATTGTTGGGCCTCAGCTCTCTAGATTTTAGAGACAATCTACCTGCTCGTTTTCATGTTATTCAATATTCTTCCAATCAAGAATGCAAATCAATGTCAAAAAGGTTAATTGTTTTTCATATAATTATAAGTTGAGATCCCTTTTTATTTTTAAATGATTATTAAAAATTAACAAATGACTTATCCACTAAGAAATTAATTTAGCTTTTATCAGCGAATCATTTATGCAATAATTTAAATTTTAAATTCAACTATAATTTTTTTTAAGTTTGAAACTTTAGAAAAACAAGTTACATCCTGGATTGTTTGGGACTTTCCAGAGAGGACATATAATCGTTCCTCCTTATTGTCCTTGACTTCCTTAGGGTCAGTGGTCTAATGGATCTTGTCTGACGAAGTCAGACCCCTGGAGGATAATCCACAACGACAAAAACAGAAAAGTATATTTTTTTTCTGCTCATTAATTTTAGACAAAGCGGTTTGTGAAATTTAATCTTTGAGAAATTCATATGATAATTCTTTTAAGACAAAATGAACTTTGTACAGATATGTAGACTGAATATTTAATTTAATTAAAGTCTTCTCGGTTTCTATTTGCAATTCTGAGGTCTGCATTAGCTGTTCGATTTAAATATTGAAATAAATTGTGGATATAAAAATAATATTTGAACAAGCATTCAATTTTCTCATTGAATAAGAACACCTTGTATATTTCTATACGAATACAATATTAAATATACGTCAGATGTTCATCGTCTGATGCTGTAATTATAAATGATTCCCGGTATCTATTTAACAGAAGTATACCTTTTTAACTGGACTCCAAGGGATTAATTAGAAAGCTCACAATAACCGAGTTTTCATGTATCCTGTTTATTTGTAAATCATTAGCTTCAAGTAGGTGTATTAATAATATTAAAGTGATAATGTTAATCAATAAGCAAAAGTTAATTCAATAATAGTTCGTTTATCATATTATTTACTTAATTATAGAGAAATGAAAGAATAAACGTGTAGTATATAATTACAATTGTGGGCCAAGCCTACCACCTTTCGTCGCCTTAGTTTTCAGTAGCAAAGGTGTATCTAGCTTTTGAAGCAAAACTACGATTTGGAAAAAGAGCTGTATTTTCCATTTAACTTCATTCATAACATTATTTTGCACCACAAAATGAGGTCTCTTGTGTATAACTCACCTATAAACAAATTGAATCATTTGTTGAACACATGAATATTCCTTATAGTTACGAGCTTATTAAATATTGAAGTCAAGACTCATTTCCTCCACGTTTCAATGCATTTATTATCAATGGAGTACTGGGGATAACGTAAACACATATGCTACAATAAATAAACAATATTTTTCAAAATTGGTAAAAAAAAAAAAAAAAAAAAAAAACCTTAAATATCATTATATTTTCAAAAACATTATGTGAGAATATAGACAAACAGAGCAGAATGAAATTGTATATTTCTGTTTTGTTTTTCATAAACTCTCAACGATTACCGAATGGATGACAATTTTAAAATGGGAGTGAAAAATCTACACAACACTATGCTTCAAGAATTCCAGTGTGAAATATTACGTCATTGATATTAATTATATAGCGACATAAGCAACTTTACAGGGAAGTGCTAAGCAGGGTTATTTACTTTTTAAATTAATTACAAATGCATTAATTAAAATTTTGAAATAAAACACAATTTTTATATGTTTACCAGAGTCTAATATTTTGAGATCCATTCTGTGCAGCCAAACTGAATTCAATCCCTAATAAATAAGAATAAGAGAATATTACATTCATTATATATTCTTTAGTTTTATTAATATCTCAAATTATCTTTAATATTATACGTATTTATCCCTGGAACTAGGTCTTAAGAATCTTTGTATTTTTGACTTATACTGTTTCGTTCAACTAATTCGTAAGTTCACAGTTTTTTTTTTTTTTAATCATCAACAAGACAATTTTTTAAGAATTTCAGAATATAAAAATCACTGAGCAGCCTTTTTATTTTAATACAAAAAACACTGTTTCTTCTTTAACATTTCAAATTGAAATTTCTTTTTATTATGCATGAAACAAAATCATATTTGAGGATAAATCTAATGTCATTATATCATGAATTCTTATAATTTGATTAAAAAAAAAAATAAAAAAATTGTCCCAAGGGAAAGCCCTTAAAATGTAAAGATTTTACATTGATTTATAATAAATTAATTCATTTTTAAAAGTTCATTATTATTATACGTATTTGAACTAATAAAATAAGAGATAGGTTCTGTTATTTTGAAAAATTCAACATTCGTTTTAACAAGAAAGCCTTGCATTTCATGTTCTATAACATATAAAGAAAGTTGTTTAGAAGGAATACCCACAAAAATTCACTACAAATGAAACAAAGTTCCGATTAAGTAAATATGTTCTAATTTTAATGTAAAATACTCATTAAAATGAGTAAAATAAATTAAATTCTTTTTCGGGTTAGTTCATGAGTAAATATAACTGCATTTGGTAAATGCATTTTTAAAGCACACCTGTCATCTAAATGTACTTGACATAAATTCAAAAACAATGCGGAAAATGGATCAAAACTGTTTCACAGAAAACCTTCAAAAATTAAGTAGGCTACTAGAACAATATTTCACATTCAAAGTATTATTAAAGTGAATTTTTTTTTTATTAGAATGAATATTGAATATATTTATCTTAGAGACGTAAATACTACAGAAATAAATTAGGAAATCTTCAAATGATAAAAACTTTGAAAGTTGAACTTAGTATTATATAACTTAAAAATCGTGAAATAACTAATCTGTGAAGAAAACTATAAGTAATTCTAATTAAAATTGTTGAATAAATTGTAATATTTTTAATTATCATAAATTTCGATAAACATAACTATTTAGTAATTAAAGTAATGAAATAATATATAACATCAACGAGAAGAAATGCAAATACCCGATGTGTCCATTAAAATTTGTTAATATTAATGACAAATAAATGATTGTTTTTTTATAAATAATTTTCGTAACTAAGCTCTTGAAAGGGCTCTGTTGATTTCATACTAGAAATTAAAAATTCCAATGCAAAATTATCAGAGCTGCTTATTATGTCTTTTTTTTTTAAAAAATTTTTTATAATAAATTCATGTGACGCCTTTGACATTACCATGTTTTGTTTAAGACCGTTACTAAGGCTTACTAAAATTAGAATTACTCAAAAGAAATGCACTAAAAATAAAAATACTAAATTCAAGAGCAAGCTATGAAATGATTGCACACACATATGCTTTATTTGTGATAATGTGAAAAAGAAAATCTATAATTAATTAATCTAAATAATTCAAATAAAATCTAAAATCGAAAGAGTGTATTCAAAACACGGTTTGGGGAAGTAAATAAGATCATATATCACAATAAAAACAATTTTAATAAACACAAAAAGTACACGCGAAAAACAATTTACATTAATTCCAAACATTCAATTAAATATTCGAGAAATCTAAAGGAACTCATACTTCCTTCGAAAGTACAAATAGTTGGTGACAGCGCCATCTATTAAAACTTTTCCTTCAACTGTAATTATGCTTATTAATTTTTCTTTCATCTTTTCGTAAAACAATATATTTTCAAAGTCTACGTAAATTTTATTTTTGTTATTTGATGTTCGATTATCTTTGTTTTTCAGTTATAATTTTATTTAATTGTTATTTCGTTTTCAGTTGTGAAAGTTAAATGTGTAATCCGCATTAATGGTAAATTCATTTAAAATGAGCATCACAGTGATGGGAATCGATAAAATATTTTTAATTTCTAAAAACGTTTAAACTAATTTAAAAAATATAAATATTAAAATATAATCAAACATATTTAATAAAGTCAGTCTATGTTTAAAAATATTATTTTTATTTGTCATACACTTAAATAGATTTGACAGTTAATTAAACTAACTTTTATTTATTTAAAATTATTTTAAGAGTGCATATATTCTTAAAAATGAGATGTAATTATAAAAATAGTTTGAAAATTTTTAAGAACGTTAAATTCAAATTTTTTCTCAGGTATAACAGTTCATAATACATAGTTCCATATTAATATCACATAGTTCTGATGCTACAATCACATTTACTTATTTGTGTATTGTAAGAGATATTATTATATTTCACGGTAAAAAATTCAGAATTCTTTTTCAGTGATATTAGTTAGACTCAGTGTATTTTGTAAACTTATTTTGCTTAATCTTTTTATGAAATTTTTACTAATTCAAGTATTTTTATGATAAATAATTTTATTATTTCAGTCAAATTACAATCAATTCCTTGATAAGGTTAATTGCAAATTTGGATCAGGAAAAATCATTTGTAAAAAGCCATATAATTTGAACTTCAATCTGGGATTTCTATCACAGTTGCATCAAGGGTGACAAAAACTGTAATATACAAATTTTATGGGTATAAAATAGTAAATACGTGTGCAAGCAACCACACAATACAGAAATAATGAGCAAAACATTCTATGTAAACTTTAACTCTATGGAATAATAGAAAGAATGAGAAAAGTTGCTTCGGAGAAACAATTGATTTGCATATAAATGATGATAAACGCAATATTTGGAAAAATTTCAAGATGTTTAATATTTCATGCAATCTCTTCGAACTGCTAATATTGCAGTATACTTGTTTTTCGTGAATAGATTTAAATTATCGTAACTCTTTATGAAGAATATTTTCTCTTCTGAAGAAGTGTTATCTCCAGTCCCAGAGATTAAAGAAAGACGATTGTTTTATCGTGACTTAAAAATATGTCATCTGAATTTGTCTTAAACGTGCATAATCAAATTTAAGTAAGAATAGCATGCCGGCATTTTCATATGTTATATTGTTTTATCTTATTTTAAACAAGACGAGCTACTTGAAATTTGACGTTATCAGATATTAAAAGAAAATAATAATTGCAGCGTAAGCCTCAATAACTTGTCTGCATAATTGTAGACTATAAAATCAAAAATGTATCAGTTTCTAAATGTTCTGTAATTTTTTTATGTTGATTCTAGTATATACCATCAAAATTCGCACTGGTAAAAATACTCTGGGCTAAATACAGGGAACTATGCTGATGCAGCAACTATATATATTTCAACCCGTAAGGTCTGTATTCTAATATATCCCCCAAAAGTGGGATTATTTATTCTTTCTTACTTATCAAAACATATTTGGTATCACATTCCAAAATCAGTTCACTTTCCAATCATTTTGCATTCCGTCTTGGTAATTAACTAACCATATTTGGAAAGGTGTCTTAAGGTCAATGGAAAACACAATATTGGCTTATTCATAGCGGTAACACCTTGATGAAGTTCTTTTTAAATGATTTAGATTAAGACCTATCATCTTATTTTCAAAGGAAACTGTTTATTTCCGAGTAATATTGCTTCTGTTTCGATGCCTTGTTAATAGCATTCATCGGAGGTTTGGATGACTTTGCCCTGGTTGACGTGTAACATTTCCTGTTCCTTGGAATCAATTCCGCAGCTTCGAAATAACTGTCCTTGCATTTACATCCACCACAATAAGTTCCGCTGAACTTTCAGTTTGCTCGGATACCTGTCTTCCGATATAATACACCAGTCCATGTGAATTCCGATAAATCATGCAATTATGGGCATTTTGAAGTTATCTTTTCTGAAAACTTCTGTTGAGTCATTGAGTTTTACATTAGAAAGCGATGAGAAATAGAAGCTCTTGTGAAATCTCTATTTCTGTACTTACATAGCTTTTATAATTTTTGAGGTCATGAAGTTTGAATTTTTTGCGGCTGACGTTTCCTTTTATTTTTCCTGATATTCTTTAAATTATATGCATCTTGTTTGACATTATTTATTGACATAAGAAATTACCTTTCATTTAAACAATGCCCCTTTCCTTAAGCATATTTTTTTACATCATATGAATTTAGCACTTGAATAGCTTGCTTTAAAAAGTTGTTAATAAAATGAAAAGTTGTGTGTGTGTTTTCATTTTTTTATGATTAAAGTGTTAAATTGTAATAATTATTCATACATATAAAATTCATAATACGTATAAAATTCGAAAATGAAAACTTATCAGTATAATCTTTACATATTTCTATATAGGAAAGATGTTCTTCAATGTTTAGTAAAATTTATAATGTATATAGGTTGACTTGATCTTAATAGAAACTGAAATTTTAATTTTCCCTTTTTCTGAACTTAATGTAGAAAAACTAAAAAATATGTACATTAAAAGTATTAAGAATTTGTCTTTACAATTTTTAAATAATTAATTTTAGAAGTTTATCAAATAAGAAAGAAAATAGAAATTTAAATGCAGAAACAAATATTGAACAGGAAATTGTTGATGAAAATTTAATAACAAAAGAAATTCATTGTATAAGAAGAATAAAAAATTATAAAGCATCAAGGAATGATAATACAGTTGAACTAATAAATGTGGAAGAAACAGTCGATAGTTTTGATAGAAAAAAATTATTTGAAGCAATGCACAAGTTTGGAATACCAACAAAGCTCATAAATTCAAAAAAAAAAAAAAAAAAAATAGCCATAAAACACCACAAAGCCAGTATAAATATAAATGAAAAAACTGGAAATTCATTTGAATTTATTAAAAATGTTAAAATAGGTGATTCATTATCAGCTGTGTTGTACAGTAATTAGTTTACTCCAGGAAATTGTATCAGTTGATTAAAAGGGAACTATATTTATAATCAACAAAATATGTGTATATGTTGTAATGTTTGCATAATAGACTATAACTTGATATTGTAAATTAACGAAATTATAAAAGAGCGCTAATAAAATAAGTTCAGCGTATAATGATATTACAAAGCTAAATTCATGATTACGTCAAAATCTGAAGAAGGAAGGTAAATATAAAAGACATCACAACAATTGGTGATAAAGATTTTAAACGTGCAAATACCTTTACTTATTTAGGAATTTGCAAATATACATTTTAATGTGACCAATAATAACTTATGGATCCGAAACTTGAGTGTTATCAAAGAAATAAACATGGCGAGAAATTCTGAATATAGAATCATTCGAAGTTATGGACTTATAAGAAAATAATTTACTATGGTTGAAATGCGATAAGGATCTAAAAAAGTTAATTAAAAGAAAAGATTAAAATGTTTCAAATTTATAAGAATAATTGGATAGATGTTGAAAGAATAGATGAAACATATGTACCAAAAAAAAAAAAATTATTATGAAAGAAAAATTAATAGTAAGAGCAAAGCTAAAGCTGGGATGGTTGGACTAGGTTCAAGACACTATCTCTAAACAGAAAATAGAAATTAATAATAGGGAAAAGAAATCTGGAGTGAGAAAATTCCATAGTATCTTTTGTAGAGAAAGCGAAAATTCGTCAAGAATTGAACAGGAAAATTATTAAAATTAGTTAAATGTAAATAAACGATAGTAATATATTAATCGCTTAATAATGTTAATGTATGTAGATTAATTATTTTTTTATGGAAGAGTTTAATTCTTTTTTGGAGTGTTATTATAGAGATTAAATGTTTGGTTTTTCTATTGAATTTTATTGTTTAGTTTCTGGATTTCAATTTTTGGTAGATTTATAAAGTATCTATAAATAATTTAAGTTTTTAATGGGTTAATAATTATGTTAAAGAACAAATAACACTAAATTTTATTGCAGACATACAATTACTTTCTTATAATAAGTATAATAAAGATGGAAGAGCAATAACATGCTTCTTTTTTAGCAAAACTCTTTGGATTTAGTTTTTATTTCAAACAATTTTTTCTTTTTATCTCTAACTTTACTTTAAAAAGCTCAAATGTGATTAAAAAAATATCAAAAAGACAGTGCTGGTATTCGTTCTCATCTAGATTATAAATAGATTTGGAAGTTTAGTTTGTGTTAAAGGTCATATTTCGCACATAATAGCTATTTATTTTTGTATATCTGGAATGTTTATTTCACTTGCTTTGCGCGAAATGTATTCAATTGGTAAAAAGGGCTGCGAATGTTTGGTTAGATAGTTTTTGTAAAACATGAACACTGGGTCGTCCTTGATTTTGAAGAAAGACTTGTAAAATATTCGGAGTTGAAAACTAATTTTATAATTCGAATTCCTTTGAAAAATTTTTGAATAGGCGGAAATTCTTTTGTGATTCCTATTCAAAAGTTTTCTCGAACTGGTTGATTTCTGATTCTGAAACTGGCCTAAACTTTTTTTTTTTTTTCTAAACCTTTTTCAGTGTTTTTGTCAGACAACACACCATTAAATTAAAATATCTACTAAATTTAAAATAATGAAGAAGTGTGGCCTTCCTGTCCCGTCAACTACTTTGCCAAGACCTGATAATATAATTAAAAGTAAACAGGCACACCAATGATATTTAATTTTCGTATATGCGTTGTTAGAATTAAATGAATTTTCGTAGTGACCTATAAATATGGGCGTTATGAATTTAACATATTATTAATTAATTTTTACTATTGTATTATATTTTTAAGTAAGTCATTTATTCAAAACTTTCATATTGTATTATAAAATAAAAATTAATGATTTAAAACTGCAAGTTGTGTATATATTACAGTAAAGAAAAAGTACCATGCAGAGTACTGAGTTTCATTCACACGTGTCAGGTGTGGGAAATGCCTTATAGGGCCCCACAAAACTTTTGTGAGATGTGCGGGTTGCCCACATAAATATGTTTAAGAAACTCAATAAAATCGATTGTACGGCTGCGAAATTCTTACATTTGCATTAAAAAAAAAAAAAAAAAAAAAAAAAAAAAAAAAAAGTCTTCAATGCATGAAATTTTATAAAATTAATAACTTTCATTGGACATTATAAACGTAACACGGTGAAGGGTTTAAATGTTTTGACATCATCGCTTTCTTCTAAATAATGCAATATTAAGTTCATTAGAGGTTTAATCAAGAATAATTGCCTGTAATCAAGGCCGGCGCTAGGGGTGGGCAAGCCGGTGCCCTGCCCGGGGCGGCAACCTTAGGGGGCGGCAAATTGGCCCTAAAATTAAATTTCTCAAACTTTTAAACATTTTCTCTTTCTAAAATAATTGAGTTTTGACCCATGATATACTAAACTTCTTTGTTTAAAATGAATCATATTTTTATGCATTAAGATATTTGGAATCAAACCCATAACACCCTGTATATATGCAGGGTGTTTTTTAAACATACAGCAAAAATTTGTTTCGAAGATACAGGGCGAACAAACTTTTTGACAATATAACAACATTTTATTACCAAAAATTACAGGTAAAGTTTTTTAATCTACAAGAACTGTTGAAAATAATGACCTCCAGCTAGAATAAGAATGCAAGAAATTTAATCATTTTAAAAATGGATTTGACGAAAACTATGTTCGCCCTTTGTATCTTCGAAACAAAGCGGGTTCACAAAAATTATCAAAGGACAAAATATTCTTAGAATAGTCCAGGGAACACACCCTTGAATTTTTGGCGTATGCTTAATAACCCTGTATATATTAATAATGTATGAACTTTTAACTATTTGAAATGTCAGAATATTTCAAATGCAAGAAAACTCACAAGCATAAGAAATTCCCACTTAAAAATAGCTTAAAACTTAAAGAAATAATTTTTTTATTATAATTTAATCAAAGGGACACAGTAATAGAATTTTTAACCATGTGTCTTAATTTGCCGAAACATGTGTGAAAACGCAGGCGGGAGCGAAAAATCAGTCCTGACAAGCTTTACACCGTGACTATGAAATGAAAAAGGGTAGTCCCATTGTTTTATTTATGAAATAATTGCCTTGCAGATTGGTTGCTAGTAAAATAGAGTGCGTTATATTTTACAATTAATTACTATTTACCAGGCCTTTTTAAACTTGTGTTGTGACGTTGTGTTATAAAAGTAAGGTAAGTAGAACAATTAAAAAATATTCCGTCTTTATCAAGAAACATTTAAATAGCTTCTACAGGATGTTTCTTTTTAAACGATATTTTTTTTGCTTTTTATGTTTTGTTCGGCGATTACTTCGGCATATCTCAACCGATTTAATTTTTTTATTCTGGTTAATTTATTCAACTACTAACTATACTTTATTCAACTGTGTTTATAGCTTTTGCTGCAAACTTTTTGGTTCTACTTTAAGTTCCCTTTCTATTGGAGGTTTTAAAGATTGGAAGCACCTCGCTAAGATTTTAAATCAACATGAATCCTCTAAAAAACATATCGAAAGTCAAAATTCTTGGATTGAATTGAGTCAAAGAATACAGTTCTCTAAAACTATTGACAGTCATTCACAAAGACTTATTACCGCAGAAATATATTATTGGGGCGAGGTGCTTCCACGAATTGTTTCAACAATAAAAATGCTTGGTCAAAATTGTTTAGCCCTCCGAGGTACAAGTGACAAACTTTACGATTTCGGTAATGGTAATCTTTTACAAATTATTCAATTACTTGCTCAGTTTGATCCAGTAATGGAAGAGCATATCCGCAGAGTGTTTAAAAAAGAAGCTAAAGTGTACTATCTCTGAAAAGAAATTCAAAATGAATTGATTATTCTTTTAGCTGAAAATGTAACATCTTATATTATTACTGATATTAAAAAAGCTAAATATTATTCAATAATTCTACATTGCACTCCTGATATCAACAAGATCGAGCAAATGACAGTTTTAGTAAGGTATGTATCCATTGACAAGTCCAATCCCAAGGAGGTTTCCATTAAAATTAATGAAAGCTTTTTAGGCTTTCTTCCGGTTGAAAGATCGACTGGATATGAACTTTCAGCTCTAATACTTAAAAGACTTGAAACATTGGGATTGAATTTGCAGGATATGAGGGGACAGGCTTACGATAATGGGGCCAACATGAGAGGCAGTAAATCGGGAGTACAATCTAGAATAAATGCGTTAAATCCAAGAGCATTTTACCTTCCATGTAGCAGCCACTCATTAAACTTGGTAGTTAATGACGTGGCAAAAGCATCCTTCGAAGCCGCCAATTTTTTTAATATAGTCCAAAAAATATATCTGTTTTTTTCTTCATCAACTTTTCGATGGACCATATTATTAAAATATGTTTCCGGACTTACTTTGAAACCTCTAAGTGATACTCGTTGGGTAAGCCGTATAGATGCAGTAAAACCACTAAGGTATCAATTAGGAGGGATATACGATGCTTTACTTGCTGTTTGTAATAACTCGGAAATCCAAACACTCTATATGAGTTGAGGCTTCTAGACTATTAAGTTGTGTTAAACAATTTAAATTCTTATGCTGCATTGTAATTTGGTACAAAATCTTAAATTGTATCAATCCTATAAGTAAGCTCTTGCAGACAAAAGACTATGATTTACCATCTGCTATGGAGCTCTTGAAAAATTATAAAGATTTTTTCAAGGATCTTAGTTCGAACAGAGCCTTTAATGAAATGCTTTGCGAGGCTCGAGAACTCGCAGACGAAATTGACATACCAGCTAATTTTGAGCTCATCCAGCCACATCACAGAGTTCGAAGAAGGAATGTTAATTTCGACTATGAGGCAAAAGATGATCCAATAGAAGTTCCTGCTGTGAAATATAAGGCAGAATTTTATCTTTTTACATTAGATAAAGCTATCAATGCACTTGAGTCCAGGTTTGATTTGATCAGTACCCACAGCAACTATTTCCAATTTCTATACAATATTTCTGATTTAAAAGATATTCCTCAAAACGGCATTATAAAGTATTGGAAAGATTTAGAAACAGTGTTGACTGATGGGAATTCATCCGATATAAACGCGCTTGACTTGGCAGACGAGATAGTAGCTGTTTTGGCTTTGCTAAACAAAAAAGAAAGTCCAGTTGAGATTTTAAAATTCATATCGAACCTGGATTTTGCTCCCAATCTTGCTATAGATTTAAGAATATTGCTGACTATCCCAATAAGTGTGGCAAGTGGAGAAAGAAGTTTCTCCAAATTAAAATTAATTAAAAAATTTTTACGCTCCACAACTACCGCGGATCGACTAACCGGCTTAACAACAATAGCCGTCAAACATGACCTGGCTGAAAAAATTAATGTTAAAGAAATTATAAAACAATTTTCAGAATTAAAAGTGAGAAAAAAACACTTTTAATTTCAACTCTCGGATTAAATGTATTTTTAATATGTAATAAAGTTTTAATATTTAGTGGTTTTATAATTTGTTTTACTTTTTTTTATATATCTGTTCTGTATTTTATAATTATGCATCAGAAATGACTCTTTCCTTTGTTTCTGCGCAACCCTAATTTTAATTTAGTGCCAAAAAGATAAATAAATAAATTGGTATTTTTTGTTAGTCAAAACTTCAACATTCCTGATGATTGCAATTTTTTTAGTCGTTTTATTTTACCATTAATCGTGGAAAGGATTTAGGTTATCTCTTTTAATTTTTGTTATAAAGGGGCGGCATTTTACCTCTTTGCCCGGGGCGGCTAAGCTGCTAGCGCTGGCCCTGCTGTAATCCATCATAGCAGTCAGAGATGAAATGAGCATCAATAGATTCCAATACTCATTTTCTAATCTAAACTACTTTCAGATATATTAAAAATGTTAAGCAAGAGTTCCGAGTCTTCACTACTGCTGCGTTATTTTTTAAGAAAAATAATGCGCATACCTCACCTAGCCACAATAAAAATTCCATGCCTTTGACTTATTCGATGCATATGTTAACCATATGTTGTATTCTGCGACCAATTGTGTAATTATATAAAAAGTACTTTAGCGTGTTTAAAAGTTTTCAACATCATGTTGATCCTATTTACAAAGCACTTGAAAGTATACATTTTTCTGTAATGATTTTTTCTGCATTTTGCAATTTTATAAAAACTAGTAAAACATTAGTATTAATGCAATCTTGAAAAATAGTTTTTTGTTAACTACATCTCATGATTTTATAAACGACCTCGTAAGCAAAATATAACTTGGTATTGATGCAATCTAAAAAAAGTATTTCTTATTTTTTTCCCCGTTTCAGTGTTTTTAAACAACCTTTCAAGGGAATCAAGATTTTTTTTTTTTTTTACTTTTTAATCCAATGGAGCTGTTTCTAATTGGAATTTCAATTTACTCCTGAGCAACTCTCTATCGTCGTCAAAACATTCATACACAACACACATTTTTTTTTCATTTTGAATTTTAATTGATGTAAAATCAAATTCTTAATTTTCTTACAATTATGACAAGTTGTAAGCGTATTTGCTTTTATCAAATTTTACGTTTAAGTGTTGGGGGAAAAAATGCCAACATCAAAAATAACAGATCTATCAGGGAAATTAATTGGGAAGTAATAAAAAATTGCTGTTGTTCTATCACAAAAAATGTTTCCGACAATTTGTCTGCATTTATCTATTTTCGTAGAAACAAGACTTGCTTAATAAGGACAATATTAAGCAAGTCTTGCTTCTGCGAATAAGAAAAGCCAGAAGAAAGTTACTAATTTCGTCTTACTTTTGGGGATTTATTATTTTGTAATTATTCATAAGAAACATTTATGCATTAATTATACATTTTATTTAAATTACACAAATAATGATTAAATATGAGTGCTAATGAGAAATTACAGAAAAGTAAAACACAAATACTAACTGACACAAAATTTCTTAAAAAAAATCTAATATTTTTTCATATCCACAGAGTCACGATTATCCGTAACTAAATTATCAATACATAGACAGAACTTCAGCAATTTTTATAATTTTCAACTTATTTGCGAAGGTGGGAAGACATTTTAATCACTAAAAGGATACTACTAAATCATCTAACAGTAATATTAAATTTTCCCAGTATTTATTTCTGATCCTACAAGAGAATCGCGATATTAAAAAAATTCAAAAATTAATCAGAATACTCAATTGCATATTTTTCTTAATAATTCATGGTATAAACTTTGGAAATTATGAGTATAATTAATCACGAGGATTTTCATATAATTTGCGGAGTTTTTGTGAAAATACTGAGGTTCTATGTGGGGTCGCGTCGCACGCTATAGGAATCTAATTTATAAATAACGGGGAAAAAATGTGTGACTCAAAATTGCTACAATCATACTGGAAAAAATTATAATTTAAAATAAAAAGTGTATCATACCACATGATTTTTAATTTTAAAATAATTTTATGAAATAATGATATACTAACTGAGATTGTTTCAAACACCACAAAATGATATGTGCTCATTAGAATTCACATTAAACTTAGAATTAAAACACACAGGTTTTAATAATTTGCTTAAGAGAAAAATTCTGTACAAATTATACTCTAAGAAGACATACATTCTCATTTACTATAATTTAAATATATCATTTAAGTTCAATATATTGAAGAAACAGCAGTTTCATATACATATGCAAGGATTGAATTTTGGGTAGCTTCTTTCTTTTTTTTCTTTCTGTTGAAGTGCTAGCTTTGAGCTAAAACACACAAATGATAAGTAAAAGAAATACAACTTTGAAATTTATAACTACTCACTTCAACTTCTGAACAGTGATTGATGACAAAATTTATTAATCAATAAACATCTGGGATTTAATGCTTTCTCCTATCAACTTATTTCGACCAGTCATTGTTTTGCTCAACGAAGATTCATTTATCATTTCATTAATTTTTATTCATATCTAATATTCATTTACATAATCTAAATACATATATATGTATACACAAACTCTATAAACTCTCTTGTATTGTTCAAAAGTAGTGCCCATATGTTTTCTTGACCAAGAGCCTTGAGGTGTGAAGATTATGAGAATTGGTCTGATGGTCAGCTTAACACGAAACTCCCAGTGTTTAGTTCTCAAGCATGCTTGTACACAGTTTTATCGACCTACTAAAGGAATGAAAGGCTGAGCATTGCCTAGCACGATGATCGAACCGCAGTATACCTAGAAAAGAGGAAGCGCTACCACTATGCCACAGGCCTTCACAAATACATATAGGATTGTCATATTTCTGCAATGTTCCCCAGCGTCACGGGTGTAAACGGATATACAACTTTGATGGGGTTTTTTTTTTTTTTTTTTGTTTCAGAGGGTTGTTTATTCTCAATGCTATGAATAACCCAAGTCGCAAAATATCTTGGCTCTGTATAAACTAATCGTGGAGTTATCTCGGCCCATTATTGGCGGCTAAAATTGGGCCAATCTTGGATGGTTTACATTTTGTTACGCAGGATGAATGTGGATTGCGAAGATAGGAGCAATACTGGACCAATCTAGGTGACCTAGATGGAACCAAGCCAGACAGCTCATATTGGACCAAGCCTCGCTTTTAAAATTGGTCCTATATAGGCAGCCAAGATAGGACTAATCTTGGCGACTCTTATAAGTGTCTACACTTTGTAGCTTATACATTGATAACAAAATTATCACGATTGAAATTTACTATATTGAATTTTACATTAAAAAGTTAATGCATGAGACAAATTTGTTATTTTAAGCAATACTTAAACAATTTAGCAAAATTACAAATTGTTTTAAGATGAAAATCACATTATGATAAAATTAACAAGAAAAGAAAATGAAGTGAAGCAAGAAACGTAAATATTTACTACTTACCAATATTGAATACATAATACACTACTGGCCATTAAAATTGCTACACCAAGAAGGCGACATGCTACAGACATGAAATTTATATGAAAGGAAGAAGGTGCTGTGATATGCAAATGATTAGCTTTTCAGCGCATTCAGACAAAGCAGGCGCCAGTAGCGACACCTACATTGTGTTTAAATGAGGAAATTGTTCAGCCGGTTCCTCATACACAAATTGTATTTGAACGTTGTTGCCAGGTGAAAAGTTGTTGTGATGCCTCGTGTAAGAAGGAGAAAAGCGTACCAGCACGTTTCTGACTTTGATAAAGGTCGAATTGTAGCGTACCGGGATTGAGGTTTATCTTATCGCAGTATTGCTGCTCGCGCCGGTCGAGATCCAATGACTGTTAGCAGAATATGGAATCGATGGGTTCAGGACGGTAATACGGAACGGCCACCTATCACTATCAGCAGAGAAGACAGGCATATTATCCGCATGGCCGTAATGGATCGTGCAACCACGTCACGAGCCGTGAGTCAAGAAACGGGGTCGTTTGGAAGACAACAAGTGTCTGCACGAACAGTTCGACGACGTTTGCAGCAGCATGGACTCTCAGCTCGGAGACCATGGTTGCGGCTTCCCTTGACGCTGCGTCATAGACAAGAGCGCCGTCAATGGTGTGATCAACGACGAACCTGGGCGCACGAATGGCGAGACGTCATCTTTTCAAATGAATCCAGGTTCTGTGTACAGCATCATGATGGTCGCATCCGTGTTAGGCGGCATCGTGGTGAACGCACACTGGCAGCGTGCATGCATCATCGTCATACTGGCCCATCACCTGGCGTGATGGTATGGGGTGCCATTGGATACACGTCTCGGTCACCTCTTGTTCGCATTGACGGTGCTTTGAACAGTGCACGTTACATTTCTGGTGTGTTACGACCCGTGGCTCTACCCTTTATTCGAGCCCTGCGAAACCCTACGTTTCAGCAGGATAATGCCCGACCGCATGTTGCCGATATTGTACGGACCTTCTTTGATACGGAACATGTTCGGCTGTTGCCCTGGCCAGCACGTTTTCCAGATCTTTCACCAACAGAAAACGTCTGGTCAATGACTGGCTCGTCACCAAACGCAAGTCACTACGGTTGATGAACTGTGGTATCGTGTTAAAGCTGCATGGGCATCTGTACCTGTACATGTAATCCAATCTCTGTTTGACTCAATGCCCAGGCGTATAACTGCTGTTATTACTGCCAGAGGTGGTTGTTCTGGGTACTGATTTCTCAGGATCTATCCTGCCAAATTATTTGAAAATTTAATCACTTGTTATTTCTAGTATAATATATTTGTCCAATAAATATCATTTTGTTATCTGCATTTCTTCCTGGTGTAGCAATTTTAATGGCCAGTAGTGTATTTAGCATATAGATCTGATTATTGCACATGCTACATTCACATTAGCAATATAAAAATTTGATTTTTTTAATATTAAAAGCTAATCCCATTTCTGCATTGCTTAACATTTGCTGATAGTTTAAATTTTTATATATAACCTTATAATCACATTTTTATAATTTACACCATTTTTATTTTACTATGTTTTTATCTATATTTAGTAAATTCCAATCAAGTTAAAAATTAAATTTTGCTCTCTATTTCCAAGAAACTACAACAAAAAATGTATTATACACTTAAAATCATCTGTCTACATACGGCTCTCAAGAAGAAAATTTCTTAATTCTGTAAATATATTTCGGACTTATTCATGATCATAATAAGCTCTATTGAATTGCTATATTTTTAATAGAAAAGTATTAAAAAATGATATTGAGTTTTGTTAAAATTTTTCATTAAATGTTAATCCCTAATTATTACTGAAATTTTTAAGCTTTTATTCACACCCCACTCAAATTTTCAATTACGTTTTTCCTACATAAGAAAAACATAAATATGAACGAAACTCAAATTTGTGAAGATTTTAACATTATTTTAAAACAAAAGTTGTCTAAACGCAGAAATTCCATCTTGAAGATACTAACTAGATAGAAAAGTTTATTCTAAAATTATTAGTAAACATAATACATATGTTTTCACAATTTACATAAAATATTTCCTTTCTGATATCCATTCTGTCTGCAATTTGCTTCCTCTTCACTGTAATTTGTCAAAACTTAAATAGCACCTATAAATAACAAAAATTATTAGAATAAAATTACTTTTCAGGTACACCTACATAATATCTAAAAACTAATCCAAGTTTCCTTCTGACTCAAAAAAGTATTTTAATTAAAAAAGATTTCTAGAAAAAAATGTGATGATTTTTTAACTATATTGTTGTAATCAAAATATTAAAATTGTTTCTTAGATATAACTTCAATTGTTGATTATTTAAATTATTCATTTAATAAATCATTTATTTTTGACTAAATTATACTAATATATTTTTAGGCCCAGAATATTGACACTCATGCTGTAACAGAAAAATTTCATACAATTTCAAAAAAGGAATTATTTTAAACTGGATGCTAATTTCTGCTGAAAATGTAAATCAATTTGTTCCAATGTTTGGTTATTATTTGCAGTAGAACAAAAAATTAAAAACTACTGATAGATTCAGATTTTTGATAACTATTTTGAATATTTCAGAGTAATTTATGAATCAGAATTCTGTGATATTAAAATTAGAAACTGTTTGAATATTGTTTTATTAATTTTTTTTGTCTTTATTAAATAATAATAAATGTAATTCACAAAATTTTATCCTGTTACCACTGAAACTTTAACTCAGTCTAACTGAGTTTAACTAAGATGAAAATAATACGTAAAACTTATGTGATTCACCTAAGAATTATAACTGTAAGGTATTATGCACTATTCTGGATTACACATAAAAAGATACAATTATAGCACCATTCTGAAAATGGTTATTAATTAATGGCTAGAATAAATATTGTTTAATTAAATTACTAAGAAATTTTTTAAAAATATATATTGTATTTTGACTGGGTAATTGCTTAAAAGATGGTGTAAATGTTAAATATGGATCTAAATTATATTCATGAGCTCAGTAATGTGTAAAGCAAGAGTTCATTCAAAGTGACATAAACATGAAAGAAAACCTTTGCATTTCTTAAGTAGAAACATTAAATTACATCATTAAAGAAATATATTACCATTAATTATACCTTTAATAAATCACTGATTTTTAACTAAATTATATTAATATATTTTTAAACATACAATAATGAGACATATGCTGTATAAGAAACAATTTGTATAATTTGGAAAAGGAATCACTTTATATAGGCTTCTAATTTCTGCTGAATATCTAAAAAACAAGCTGTTCTCTCTCCAATGTTTATCATTTTTAATAAAACTAATAATTAAAAATTACATAAATACAGCTGCAGATTTTTGAATATTTCAGAATGACTCATAAATTAGAATAAAATTTCTATACTAGAACAATTTGAACACTTTTTATTAATTTATCTTTCTTCATTTAAGAGATATTTATGTAATTGCAATTCAAAATATGGTCATGTTAACAGTGAAATTTTTAGTTCAGTCAGTACAAGATGCAAATAAAGTATAAAATTTATGACTCACCATGGAGTTACAAGTTTTTTCATTTGGCACTATTGGAATTCCTCTTATCAGAGACATATCTAAAAATGCTTATGAAATACATAATTATAAAACCAAAATAGAAAATCTTGTTTCTCTCTTGCAATACAAATATAAACAATGTTATACCAAATTTAAGTGATTTTATTTAATTTATTTTGAAAACATAAAATATGATTCTAAGAATGTATTATTTTAAAGAGTTACTTTAGCTATGATCCATTAAATACAATATTTTCTATACAATAATTAATAATTTTTAAAATAACCATTAGTATTTGCTAATGAGGATATTCATATCTAACTCTGATTATTTTAAAAGCATTGCATTTTTGACTGAGCTCATGTTGAATGAATGCTCATTTCTATGTAAGTAGTTTAGATAGAAGAATCAAGACCTATAAGTTTTGCACTACTAACTTAATAAAAATAAATTCTATGAAGAATATAAAAAAATTATAAAATAAGAATTTAAATTTTTATGTTTTTTTTTAAGAGATGAATGATAATTTATAAGACCAATATTTAAAAGAAATAAATTATTCAGTATGTAAGAATAAATAACAGTTATATTACTCTTTTGGGGTACTCAGAATTATGTAGTGATTAAATTCATTTACTTTGAAAGTGCAAGAGCAATATAAATAATATTAAGATGAAAAATGCAAATATTATGATATATAATTCAATTTTATGAGTTATGGATGAAATATTTAGAAAAGAAAAAGTAACTATAAAAAGAAAAATCTAGTATTTTATTTCCATGCCCCAGCAATAAAAATGATGCCATAATTATACCCAAGATACTACTTGCATATAGATTGTAGTTTCCTTAGATTTACACTTGCTTTTAATTAGACATCAAAAGCTCTTGTCTTCTGATTTTCATTATATATATTCCGCAAAATATAATTCTATATGATGATAAGACATACTTTGAATATTTTTGTTAACAACTTTTCACATTTCATTCCTTCTAAAGTACAATGAAACTTGGTAGGTTATAGATAAATAAGCATACTCTGAATAAATTTATAAACAAAATTAATATGTAAATAACTTAATGCATGTATAATATTGAATTTTAGGAAAACTTTATTGTTAGTGTAAACATGTTAGACAATTTTCATTTTATTGCACATAATTCTTGATAAATAAAATGCAAAAATTGAAAAAAATATGGTCAAGAATATAAAAACCTGCAATGATCTATAACTTATTAACAACACAAATTAGTTAAAAAAAGTTTTTTTAACAATTTGTTTATCCTGATTGTTTATATAATGTGTTGTTTATACAAATATATTTTCAAATACATTCTTCGAAAAATACTTACATTTTATTTAAATAAATTTAATTTAATTGGATTTCTAGCATGATATAACATAAGTTGAAAATTGAAAACTTTTTTTTAACATATACTGGTAACACACAATTGTCTAAAGATTGAAAAAACTTATCCTTTCTACCAAAACATATAATTAATATACCAATAAGTAGCTGAGGATTAAATAATTTCTTTGCAAAAGAAATCCCTAACCGAAATTTCAAATAAAAAATGTAACTTTACCGAAGAAGTATATCAACAGATCGATTGGAAACTATTAAGATGTTAGAGAAACGGTATAGAAATACTGTATACATAATTGCAATTTAGAAAATACAAAAAATAAATACATTCCAAGTTCTAATGCTGTTAAGCCAAACAAATCGTAAAACAATAATACGAATAAGGTTTTTAAAATAATTAAATTCTTACAAAATAGAAATTTTTTATGGTAATCAAATGATGATACAAATATTACAAAAAACAAACTTACAAATAAGAAGTTTTTTCAAATCAGCATTTATCCCAATTTTAATCCCAATTAAATGTAATAGATAACTTGATAAAAGTATTTCAATAAATATAATGGTAAAAATATTATAAAAAACAGTATAGAAATACTATACACATAGCTGCATGGTACGGAAAAAAACTATATTCCAGGGGCATCTTTAAAGTGCTATGAAACTATATAAATTATAACAATACTTTTTGAATAATAGTCTGTAAATGCACATACATGAATAAATAAATGTAGCTAAATATTTGAACAGCCAAGTTATTATTGTTACATTATGTATAACAATAACATTGGATTTTGGAATAGTTTCATGGTTAATAATATACAAAATAATTGCTTGTGAAAAATAAAATAATATATCTAAACATAAAATATTTTGACTTCGATTGTAATTTTAAGTTAAAATAGATAACAAATTTTCATAGTAATCAAACTTTATTACTAGAAATATAAGAAAAATCAAACTTTCAAACACACAGTGACATTTTGAAATCATCCTTGATACATTAAAAAATTAAATGGTCAGTGGACAAACAACAGATTAAATGGTAACGATTAAAACTCCAGAATCAAAGTTTCAAAATGTGTTGCAATTAAGGAAATTTAATCTCAATCAATAAGTAAATTCTTGATAAACAAAAAGCAATGAAACACTTAAACAAATAGATAGCCATATTGGATTTAACTTGCTTTACTAAATGTTGGCAGGATCTTGACATGCCCAAGATTGGTAATTACTTGGCTACCTTTATAGAACGAATAATAACTTACCATGTCATATTGGGGAAATCTTGGTTCAAGGAAAACTTTACACCCTTTAAAAGTACATTATTGGGCTTATCTCTGCATGTATATTGGGGAAACTTGATATCTATTATTGGAGTTATCTTGGCAATATTGGGAAGTGGAGCACAAGGTATGTTCCACTTCTGATTCTCTAGATTTTCTATTTTTCTTCTTCTATAGACAGGATGTCCCCTGATGAACTAAAGGCTTCCAAGAATTTTCTACAATTCTGATAATTTTTTTGAAATTCATCTCCAATTATTTACTTATAGGATTTTAAAATCTTCCTTCATATAGTCTGTGCCTGCCTCTTTTCCTAATTCCCATTCCATATGATTGAAAATACTAAGATATATTCCATATTATATATATATATATATAATATTACAAGATTCCATATGATTGAAAATACCAAATATTCCAAGATTCCATATGATTGAAAATATTAAATGTTAATGATAAGGAGTCTGTCTAATCTGTAAATTAAGCCTGCAAATTTCATACAACTAATCTTAATGAATTTGAGAATATCTATATCCTTAAATAATTTTTACAGTTCAAAATTAGTATATTGATGTTTCTAAACTTCATTTTTATTCACAATATCAAAGATTTTTCTCAGAGTTTTTCTTTCAAAGATAGCTAGCTATTCTGCCTGGGATTAAGTAAATGTCCAAGTCTCAGACATATAGGTTTGTGTGTGAGCACAGATCTAATAAATACTTTACATAATGTGATTTTAGTGTTTTTTTTTGATTAATTTAGATATAAGAAAGTTACATAAGCTATGATGGCATAGATTAAAAGTTAAAATTAGTCTTTTAATCTCAATATCCACATCATTTTGAGTATTGATATTTGAGCCTAAATATAAAAAGTTATTAATCACTTAAATTTATAATCCCCAGTCTCTAAAAATTTAAAGGTCACTGATCTTTAGAAATTGGCATGTATTTAGTCTTGTCTTCATTAATAAAAAGATGGATTTTTTCGCTAATTTTTTAAGGGCCAAACGTGCATCTAACAAAGTATTCCTAGTGTGTGTTATCATTATGATACTATCAGCATAAGCAAGGAGTTGCACTATTTTTGTAAATATAGGACTCTGATGTTTATACCTGAGTTGCAAACTGTCCATTCCAAGGCAAAATTAAAAAGCAGGCAGGCAAGAGCATATCCATTTCACATTTTTTATTTCGAAAAGCTATCAAACAGCAGGATAATTTTACACAAGAAACTATGTAAGCAATTGTGGCTTTAATTGAAATTAAATGTTTATTAGGAATTCTCAGCTCAGCAGGAGTTAAAAATAGAAAGGCATGATCAACAGAATCATATGCCATCTTGAAATCACAGGTTGAATTCCAATTTTAAACTTCAGATTTTTCAAGAATTTGGTATAAATTGAAGATTTGTTCAGAGATGGATTTACCTTTCCTGAATCCATATTGATATCCCCCTAAAGAGCATGTCCTAAAAAAATTTTCCAGTCGTAGATTTTTGACTTTTTTATCATATTGTATTATAATATTTAAATTTAAGAAACTGAGAGTGTACGATAAATTTATGATCAACTGTGTTAATGAATAAAAGAAATATTTTCACCTAAAATGATTTTTTATGTCTTTTTAATTAATGAAATGAGAGAAAAAAATACATTGGAAAATAAAAAAGTTCATTTTTTGATAAAAATAAATTAATTTTGTAGAAATTCTTTAAATTAAAAAATACCCATTGACTTTAAAAGATGACATTGAAAATTCATGATTTTAAGAATTTGCATTGTAGAAAAGGTTTTCATTACTAATGGAATAATTTTAAAGTTACTTTTTAAAATACTATAACAGATTTTTTTTTACTGAATAGTATAAAATACACTAAACAGCTAAAACATTATGACCCCCATATAACATTTAACTCATACAAATAACACGGAAGGCATGTGATTCAGTAGTAATGATGAATAAATTTCAAAGAAAAAGTGAATCATTTTTATAATTATGTATGTCCATCATGGGAAAAATTAAGGTAGGTAACTTTGATAAAAAGCAGAATGTGATGGTTTGATTTTGTTCTTTATTAAAGTCACTTAGAATCAGAATGAATATTTATGAAATTGCACACATTTCAACAGCTGTTCGGCAAGCAGGCTTTGTGAGTACTTACGCCATATACATATAATGTTATAAAGTAAGTAAGATATAATACTAAGGTTAGATGCCACATAGTTGGATGTTTACCCATCATTAATGACCCAGTTCTCTTTGAAGCAAACCTTGGCAATATGAATTCGGTAGTAGACTATAACAGGTAGTTCTGAATCGTGATCAGCAACTCCTACAATGACCAGCACTATGTTCAGTAGTCAACTGAGTTACTGACTAGCTTGACAATTTTAGTAGGAACAGCATCCAACACATTGTGTTGTTAAAGTGTTGCAAGTGAATGTAAAATTATGGGGCTTTTGCTACTGATTTCTTAGTCATTAATCCACTTGGCATAGGTGCAGACAACCAGTGCATTTTTGGAGACACTTATTCAAAATTTTCAGACCATCCCAATTTATCTTTTGCCAAAGTCACTTAGATTTACACTTTTTTGTGAAACATACATGATCCAGAATTAATCATCAGATTCCGTATACACTGTTTCCCATGTCTCCTGCATCAAAGTAAGCTCAATATTAAATTGTGGCAATAGTCAAAATGCTTTGGGTTTTTAAAGTAAATATATTGCAAATTCATCAATAAAATTCATGCAATTTATTTGACATTTGCATTGCAGTTGATATATAACTTACACAGGAAAACAATGTACATAACAAATGTAAAGATCATTAGTATTATATATTTTATTTGACTATAGAAAAAGATAAAAAGTAGAATAGAAACTATAAAAGAATTATAACAACTTTCAGCATACATTTAACTTTATCATTTCAAATAAGTACTTGATAAAATAATAATAAGTATTAAATGAAACTTAATAAAGTATCAAATATGGCAGTAAACACACTAATGCTATCATATGAATTGTATCTGGGTCCACATTACAAGCAGTATAGCTTCCTGTAAAAACAAGTTCATCAGGGCAAATGTAGGCCAAAATCATGGCACTGCTATGGTACCACATAGGCAAATCCGTCATGAGCACGAGTAATACCTTATAGTTATCGTCCACAAGCCAAATGAAGAAGGCAAAAGAAATATTTTTCTCATAGTTACAGTAAAATGAAACTAATAAAATATATTTCTTGTAAAACAAATTTTTATGTATAATGATTCTTCTATTGACAAAAAATAAAAAGACAAGAATAGAAAAAAATCAGTTATTTCAAATATAAGAAAAAAATGTATTGTATGTAATTGCTATTCTTATATGGAATATATATTACTGTAATTAGGTATAAATTGCAGTTATAATAATGTAACATGGATATTAACTTTTAATCTATCAATATTAATAAACATTCTTCAGAAAGGTAAAAAAAAACTGGTAAAAACAAAATAATGTTCAAAGACTGGTAAAAATATTTTCAATTATCTGGAAACAGCATTTAGAATGAGATCAATGCACCCCTTTTTAATATGCAATCTTAAATAGCTTTTTTTTGTTTAAAATATTTTTCACTAATTTCCTGAGTTAGTGTAACTTTATGTGAAGAATCTACAAAAGGCTCATCATAACTAAGTGGTAGCATTACCCTATTTGGAGTGAAAATTTCGGAGTTCAATCGCGGGCATTATTAAACAACAGAAGATGGATATTGAGCTTTTGTCTTCAACAGATACCTCTGTCAAGCTACTATTGATATTATAAAATGGTATTATGAACAGAATTGCAAATACCATTTTATGATAACAGAAATATTTTTATTATCTTTATATGAATCCCTGCATCATGTTAAATGACATAATGGTAAAATTCTAACATTTGTTTGCTACCTTCCTTCTATTTATTTCTGCTTTTGGGTACCTTTGAAAACCTTTTTTTTTTTTTTTTTTTTTTTTTTTTTTGTAGAATGCAATTAGATTTTGCAAATTAAAAAATAACCTTCTTCCAAATACACATACTTACATAATTGTTTTCCTAATATCCTTTTTAATTACTGAAGATAATTTTCAAAACCAAAAACACAGTGAAAGTATTAAGTAGCACAAAACTTTTTGCATATGTCTTTAATGTATTAATAAATGATTATTATAAGTCATAATGACTGAGTCATTGTGAATTGGTACATTTTCTATGAATTCAAATAAAAAAATGATTTTTTAATTTAAAGTATTGCACAATTCATACTTTAATAAAATAGTCGTGGCACAATAAAGTAATAAAATTTCTTTATTGTATTTAAAATTACTTCATTTGTAATAAAATTACTTAAAAATAAAACATATTTTTTGTAACTTATATAAAAAAATACATATTATTTTTTGATATAATTTTGGAATTCAATTTTCACAGTCATGATTGCATAAGTTTTGTCTTATATAAAAAAATACATATTATTTTTTGATATAGGCGTTAAACAAACTAGTCCAAAATGCAATAAAAATTGGCAAACTCAGTAGCCTTCCAAAATTATATTTCCAATAAACTTCTTATTAAACTTATAAGGTTAATAACTATGAACATAAACAAGGTATGAACTTAATTTAAAGTTGAGATTGCAGCCTGTCAATTTTGGAATTCAATTTTCATAGTCATGATTGCATAAGTTTTGTCATTGCACCATGACAAATTAAACACTATAAACATGTGAAAAAGCCATAACCATATCTAAACATAATAAGAAAGTTTACTCCGTCAATTTAATTTAAAAGTATCAACTGTATCTCGAGGAGGAAAAGTTTCAAGAAAAGTTAAAACTTTATGAACATGATGCCCTACCTAGAAATATTTGTTACAACCTTAATATTCCACACACTTCTTGGTCCATTTGAGAAATACTTTTACCGGAGCATCACAAAATGAATTGCATAGGTTGAAATTTAATATAATATTACTTTGAAACTAATTTTGTTCTAATTCATAAAATTTTGCAGTAAATAACTTAAGTAAATTTACAAAAGTTTGAATTTCTTGCACAGATTTGAGTTAAGGGATTAAATTTAAATGACAGCATTTCTGAAAGAACATTATAAAATAACCAATCTTCCTTGTAGGTTTAAGCAATGTTTTCATTCGCTGGAAAATCAAGAAACTAATGATGCAAACCATTAAGCAGTTCTTTCAAAACAATTTGAGACAACAACTTACAGCTGAATTACTAATTCCATTGGAAATCTGATATGAAGATAGTGAATTAATCCTCAAATTCATGCTGACTTTTAGAATATGCACCACAATTTTCATTGTCATTCATTACTCTCATTTTCAGTAGAGCCTGTACTCTCAGATAAAGTTTTAAATGATTCCGAAGACTTGGAAACATTAAAATATGAGTTGAATGGGAAATGACCATTCATGGTTTCAATTGATAAAGAACTGAATGATATACAAACAAAGGAATGTTTTTTAGACCTTGTCCTGAAGTTTGCTAGTTTGACTCATTTCTCAATATGTAAATTTGGGGAGGGGGAAGAGAGATTTATAGAAAATGCAAATATGTTTAGCTGATAGAAGATTATCCTTCCTTAGTTATCGAATCTTTTTTTAAATACACTAACTTTTCTGGTGAGAACTAACTTTCTAATTCATGTGTAAAAATCCTTAATAACTAATTTAACTAATTGAAATGATAATATGGATAAGCAAAAATGAAATATATAATTAATACATATTTCTAATAACAACATAAAGTAAAACAATTTATACACATAATTTTTCCATTACAATTTTTTCAATATTTAATTTGAACAAATTTGCTTTTTAGGAATATTGGAAAAGAATAAGGAAAGTTCAGTCCATATTCTTTTTCAATATACCTATAAAAGCAATATAGCGGAAAGAATGTCACATCTTTTTACATGTCAGCTACTGTCACAAACTTAATTAATAACACATGAAATATATTTTTTGATATATATAAATATTATATATCAATTCTAATTTTTTTCAGATTTATATTTCCTTAAATTCTTATTTATTGAAATATTAAAGAAAATATTTCTTTTTGTATTCAAATATTTTTGACAGAATCTATTTGGTGATAAAATTACAGAACATTAAAAATAGTCAATTAGATGTTTTGGAGAATCAATATAATATTCATATCATTGAGATTATTAGTAACAGTAAAAGATGTTAAGCATTCAAATGCAATATTTTTTAGAAGTAAAAATATAGTTAAGAAATATTTCAAAGACATGTTCTTAGCATTAAAATATTAGAAAAGCTGAAAATAAAAAGAATAAAGATGATAAAATAGGAAGGAAAACAAGGAATTCTTTAATAATTTTCTTTTTCATTTACTTCAGAAATCTATCAACCTATTATAAAAAGTAAACAAATCAACATAAAAACTTACAAAATAAGAAAATATAAAAAATTAAATGAGGCACAAAAAATAAAGAAAACTGATGTTTTTGTCACATTTTTCTAAAACTAGCTCCTAGGGTGGGGGAGGAAGAATGGTTATCATAAGGTTAATGCTTTATTATTTAGCTTTTATTAAATTTTGGTTTTAACTTTTCTTATTTAATGTCATTGATAATTAATTCAGAAATGTTCGTAAAAGTTTAACCCTTTGCAGTGCAGGTTCCATGTAATGGAACACCAGACTTTATTATCAAACCGTTGCATTTAGAGATAAATGCATCAAATCTTTTTTAAAATGTTCTTTAAACTTTTCTAAAACTACCTGGCTACTTCTAAAACTAAAACTACGCAGCCCCAAGATCGTACTTGGAAGACTAAACAGACTGTGCAGAAGTCGCTGCCTGATTTTACATCAATAAGTGGGCCAAGTAAAGATATTTGGGACTTGTCTGAAAAAAAAAAAACCCTTTCAACTTTTCTAGAGCCTTTCCCTTATCAATTAATCGAGGTTATTCTTCTTCAAACAAATCTTTGCGTATATTTTTATGTGTAGCATAAAAATAACCTTTTTCTCCCCCCTTTTATTTGAGGGGGGGAGTGTAGAGTAGCAGAGGCCTCCTTGTGGTACACCCTAGGTTGCACAAAATCTGTTACTCAGGTATAATGCATTGTTTATCATTCATATGCGTTTTTTATTTGTATTAATCATATGATTTACGCGTTGGTGTGTTTCACTGCAATGCTCACTTTTTAGAGCCCTTTGCGGTTCAGTGTTCCATGTGATGGAACACCCACAAAATTGAAATGGTAAATGCAATCTTTACCAAAATTTTACTGTATACTATTTAAAACCTAAATAGACAGCCTACAGATTTTTTCCTTAATATTTCAACTTAGAAGGTAGCGTGGCGGAAAGGGTTAAACATGCTAGATTTTGGAAAGATTAGAAATTCAAAATAATGCCAATTTACAATACAAATTTAACTAAGAATTATACTATAATTTTTTTACAGAACAGATAATGTGTTGTTTACATTAGAATATGAAATTAAATTACATACTACCAAATGCAATTGAATAAATATGGAATTTCATAAAGTTAACTGAATAAATTATATAAAATAACATTATCATTATTTAAAGTATTCCTTTTCTAAGAAAAAATGAAACTAAATTTAATTTTAAATACATATTTATATTATTCATATTAAATAAGGATAATAGGAACCCAAGAGAAACAATCATATGTATTTTTCTTAAATAGAATTTTTTTAATAAAAGGAATTATAATTGTTTGGTTTGCAATTATCATATTCTGTATTGCCAGATAACAAAATAATCATAATTTTCCTGCCATTAAAAACAATTATTTATTTAAAAAAAAAAAAAAAACCCTCAGAATATAAATTTTTAAGTTCCCTTTGAAAACAATATTATCAATTATCTGTTTTTCTCTAAACATTTTTAATTTCATTAAAAATTTAAATAGAAGTTGAGAATGATTAATTTCAATATTATTTGTGTGTGTGTGTGTTAAGTTTAAAAGAAAAACTAAAAAATTCTAGTCTGAAATCTACTATCTCAATTGATTGCACTTTTAATAATCATCAGTTTTTTTAATTGAAAGTTTTATGATACTAATGCATCACTACTACGTTTTCCACAGAATTAGTTTGTCAAAAAATAAGTAAAAATATCAGTGTTTTTAAGTTTCAACTTAGAATAAATTTCAGAAAAATGAAAATTACTAAAAATTAACATTCCTATAAATGAAAAGAATTTTGAAAATTACCATACTAGGTTGATCATAAAAAAGCATTATTACTCAATACTAAAAATTTTTAAAACCATATATTCCATCACAATAATAGACAATAAAATTTTGAAATTGATAAATGCATTGCTTCAAGAGAAAACAATTATTTAAAAAGTGAGTTATCAGCATTGCATTATTGATATCTATGAAAACATAACTAGGCTGATATGCACAATTTCATTCCAATTTAAAATTAATAGAAGATTTAAAATTTAATTTATCTGTAAGTATTGCATTTTTTGTAGTTGCATCTATTTAATTATTGTTTCATAAATGTAATGGTTTGTGATAAATTTCCATTTGTAATATAGTTCTGGCTACCTATTTCTGACATTGAAATGTTGCTAAATACTGCCATCTTGCCTCACACTTTTGAAACAAGATCAAATTACAAAGATCAAAAGTTGAGTAGTACCCACTTCTCTCCCTACACAAGTGGAAGGAGATAGCAATCATGACTTATTTCACATGATTTGATAGTGATTAATGAACATGATGGATCTTCAGCTGGAACAAGCATAAAACTATTTTACTTGATCCCATATCTGAATCATTAGAAATTTATAGAAATGCTTTTAGAGATAATCTTTGATAATTTGACCTTGAGTAATATAAAAAAAATAAACCCATATTCCTATTATAACAATTTCAAAAATAAAGTTACTTGTTAGTTTGCATGTGTATTTTATTTAGATAATACTGCCTCAAAAATTCAACAAAAAATTACAGCAATATTTTAAACTCATGGTGAAAAGCAACAACTTTTAAAGGACAAAATTACGTAAAAATTGAAAAATGATACAATAAAAAAATAAGTTGGCAAAATCAAAAATTATAAGTTGAAAATAATACCCATGATCTTTGACCTGATTTACATTGAGCCAATGAGATTTTTTTCTACACTATTCTGGAAAAATTATGTCAGTTTTGTAATGTATAGAATCATATTTAGTAAAGAAATTCTTTTAAAAACAAATAACCACCTGGTCCTTCGGAAGTGAAACCCCTATAGTCATGATGATTAAAATTATATTGGAAAAGATTATTGTTATTTTTGAATATATATATATAAAGTTTACACTTCATTTTAAAAATATGGCCTCAAAAATACCCTTGAAATTAATAATAACCATTCTATTTTTTTCAAGGAGAAAATAAACATTACATAATTAAGAGGATTAGATAGTAGATTCAAATGAAAAAACTTTCAAGGCCAATTTATTGTGTTTGTAAAGCAATGATCAAAATACACTTTGCAATTTTTACTCAAATGGCACCAAACTTGCAACAAAAATTAGAACCCAAAAAACATCTAAGCTAATGTTCATTATTTATAATTTTATAGAAAAATCTTAAGATTTCCTCTTTTTTAATAATATTTATTTTTTGATAAAAAAGTAACAAACCAAAATACTGTAGGAATACTTAAAATTTTAAATTTAATACTTAATTTACTTTGATTGAAACAAATAAGCAAGTAAAAAATACGAAACAAACTTTAATATTGAATTAAATTAAATACAATTTACAATTTTTCAATAATTCATTACTTACCTTCTTAAATGATCAGAAGAGAATTTAATTTGTATGCAAATATACAAAATAACTGCACACAACTTCAAAGTTTCATCTAGATCATCTTAAATGATGAAGGTCACTAGCCATAAATGATTTGTGAAAATATATATGAAAATTTTATAGTAATAGCCATAATATTACTTGCAAAATTATTAAATACTCTAATCCCTTCAATAATATGAGGTATTGCAATTTT
This sequence comes from Latrodectus geometricus, assembly GCA_026290005.1. NCBI lineage: Eukaryota > Metazoa > Arthropoda > Arachnida > Araneae > Theridiidae > Latrodectus > Latrodectus geometricus. The sequence goes on along the minus strand of JAPDSC010084107.1, from coordinate 6,979 downwards.
TTATTAAGACTATTTAGTCAGTCATCTTATAATAGCTTTAGCAATGAATCCCAGCAAAATATATCAAACATTACAGAATAGGTATGAAATTTGGTATATCAAAAACTAAATATTAATAAAAATAAGTAAAACTAAACAGTTATAAAATTGCACAAAAATAATTATCAAAAAATAATATAAATAATCACCAAGAACATAGAGAGAATTTCAATTTAGGTCACATACATCAGTACATATATTTTTGGTAGTACATTAACAATACAATCTATTTAAAAATAATTCAACAACTGAATGGGAATTTTTACTATTATGGAGGTTGAGGTCTGTCCCCAAGTTTCTTGTTCAAATATTTGGAATAATGGAAATAATTTAACAATATAGTTTATATAGAATTAAACGCTTGAATTTCATTAAAAGTTTGTAATATTTCCATTTTTTTTTGTTGTGACACTATTATATACTGGATAATATATTATTAATAACCATAAAATAATAAGAAATATAAAGAAAGGAATATTTGTTAAAAGCTTTAACAAATGTAATCTCTCACTCAAAAGTTCACAGTTCTTACATTTCTTATTTGATGGAAGAGTTAAACCTGAGATTTTTTTAAGTGTTCTTTATAAACAAAAGTTTTGTTTATATTAACAAAATTTGGAAACAGTTATAAATTTTCTGGTATCAATGATCGAAATAAGCCTATAATTCTTATCTTAATTAGAACTATATACTTACTTCTAGTCTTAATTAGAATTTACTAAGAAATATAATATTATCTAGTGTCAATAAAGATTTCCAAATACTGCATTGTTATTCTTTTAAATATAACACAATATTTAAATGAATAACAATACAGTTTAAATAATAATAATTTCCAACAATAATTTCATAATGCACAATAATTTCCAATGTATAATTATAATTACTTTAGTTGCATCAAATTTTTTCTTATCAACTCATATATCTTGTAGGAATGATAATTTAACACTTTCTTCACCTACAAAATTTTGATTGAAAATATTTGATTCATCAAATATCAAATATTCAAAAAAAATATTTGTCAAGGACTTATAAATATAATTCTAAAATATTATCATTATCACAGCTACCTATTAAATACACGATACTTAACATTTTTTGCATAATAACCTGTAATATATTGCTAGATACCTAATAAATCTTTAGTTTCAAAAATTTTTTTATTTATTGGAATTTTAGGAACTGTTCATCTTTTTCCTGAAAAATTTCTGATCATAAAATTAGATATCATTATTACACAATATTTTATAAAAATAATTTCTAGCTTCAATATATTGATTTGTTTCTTACTTTATTTTCTGGTTCAAATAGCAGTTTAATAGAAATATGATACTTGCTTCTAGACATGTCTGTACAATCAAAATTTACCTTCCAAGATATCTATTTGATATTTTCTAGTTAAAATATATTCTAAATTTTATTCTTTTGAAATAAGAAAGGATTTATAAAATTACATAGGTTAAAACTTTCATAACCGGATGAGTTTTTCTGTAAACATTTTTCCTCCATTGTCATACCAATTTAAAAAAATTTTGTAAAAACAAATACATCATTCCACTATGTAAAAGGATGTTTAATATTATCAATCAAGAATGAATCTAATATTTACAGATTTTACATTTAATATTTTCCAGGCTAATATTTTTATAAATTGACTAATACTTTCACAACATGCAATTGTTTCCTCCTTTTCTGCTTTTTCTGTAAAATCATACAATGTTTGTAATATTAATTTAACATTCTACCTTTTAAGCTTGTCCCATTACTGCAATTAAGTGGATTTATATAAAATAATAATCTATTAAAACTACTCTGGATGTAAATAAACAAACGGAGAATCTAATACTTTAAAAATTTAAATCTAATAATTAGATCTTACTTCTAAATCTGTTCCTAGCACAAATATTTTATTGTTTGCTGATGACATAGTAATATGAGTGCTAAGGTATATTACATTTAAGGCTAAGCATGTGTGCTTCAACAGGTTTTTTAATGTTCTTTATATTTGATCTTATGAAGACAAATGTCTGTTAATACTGATATGACCACCTTCCAATTGTTTTCTCTCAGTACTAAATATCAGGACTTTCAACATCATTATAATGAAAACTTTTATCTCAGACATTTGACACTGTTTATTTAGGCAGTCATTTAGACCTTAAATTAACATGGAAGAAGCATCAATTCAGTAGTTGATAAAAGTTATTCAAAATCTAAATTGCTACAGCATTCAACTGGTACAACATGGGGCTCAATTCAAAATGTTATGTGTACAGCCTATAAGTGTATGTTTAACCTGTTGTTGAAGAGGGAAATGAGGTTTTTATAGCTGCCACAGATTCTGTAAGGAATAGGTTTCAACTTTTCCAGAACAGCATGTTACATTTAATCACTTGTTGGGTAAATCAAAACTTATAATTGCAATGGAACTTTAGACAGATTTGGAACCATTGAGTGAAAGGAGCCAAAGAAGTGCTTTAAACCTTGTTGAAAAGATCTTGAGAAGAAACAATTTCCTAAATTATAAACCTTCAAATGAGATATTAAAATTCCTTAAATATTTCCTTTCAACAGTTCATGATCTTTATGATACTTACAATATTCGGAATTGCTTGCTTTTGCTTTTTTCTGTAGGAATTGCTTGCTTTTGTTTGTTTTCCGGACATGACTATTTGCAGAATCATTTAATTCTTCCTGTATTCAAGGATTTGGTTTACTGTCCTCTGTGCCAACAGGAGAATATGGATGGTGACAACTTCAAGCATTGCTGCATTGTTTTAAAGCTACTTAAAGACAGCTCTATTGATACTAATTTTTATTCCTTTAACACTTCATCATCACTTTAATAGGTTGTTCCTCTATTAATAAAAGACATGCTGAAGACAGAAAATACACAATACATAAAAAAATACATTTTATTTGAGTATTAGAAAAATTTAAAATAGCAAATAAAATAAATTTTTATTTCTGCATTGTAGCTCATGAAACAATTAACAGCTATAACTGATTATATAGTTCCACCATAGAGGAGAAATTTACTTTCAACTTATAAATTTTTCTTTTCAATATTTATTTTCAGTCCTTTACATGTACCTAAAACATATTCAAGACAGAAATAAGTATTCATACAAAGTCTGATAAGATTTTTTTAACCTGTAATATGACTTCCACAATTTCACCAGTGCACCGTCATGCATATGATCCTCAATTATAGTATCATTCTCCACAAATTTTCACACAGTAAGCAAAAGCAGTTTCATAGTTAAAATAAAAAATAAATATATAAAACATGACAATATTAAAAAATTTGTACAGAAAATTTAAATTAAATATCTAATTTGGATAATGCTTTAAAAGTATTTGCGATTCAAAATATTTTGGGCCTAATCTTTTCTTAATATTTAAATGAATAAAGCATTAAACACATGATTTAATAAAATCTTATTTTTTTAACATACAGCAAACTAATGTAGAACGTTTAACGTAAACAATACTTACAGATGAATATTTCATAATTAATATAAAAATAAAATTAGTGGTTACATTTTTAAATATTTGGTACTGCTTAGATTCCAGTTTTATTAAGCATTATTGAAAATTTTTAGTGAGCATACACCAAAAAAAATCAATAAAATTTATGTAAATACCTAAGACTTTATTACACACAAAAAAATAGTTCTGTGTGTGAATGTACTTGAAGAGTAATAGTTTTTCAATAAATATGAAATTAGCTAAAGTAAGAATATGTGCATATATATATATATATATATATATATATATATACCTTACTTTAAATAAATTGAAAGAATAGTTTTGATTATATAGAATCTGGTATACAGTAAGGGTTAATTAGTTTTGGCATAATATAAATCCAAATCGGAATAAATATTTTTCCGATTTCGATCGATCTTATGAATAGGACATCAAAAATACTATTCGATCACAAA